>JAVQKC010004824.1:0-15905 GCA_036025475.1 Philypnodon macrostomus
CACATGTGTTAATTCATAGTTTTGATGCCTTCAGTGTGAATCTACAATGTCAATAGTCATGAAAAGAAAGGAAACTCATTGAATCAGAAGGTGTGTCCAAACTTTTGGTCTGTACTGTATATCAGTCGAACACTTACAACACAAGTAATTAGGTCAACAATACTTTCACCAGCTCCAGTAGTAGACTCCCCCATCTTAAACCCACTTAATAGTACAAAGATTGGATGCTATCAACAGTAACACTCAAACAATATTTTGATTATTCTTGTGATTATTGCAGAAGATTTAGACCGACCTGTCCCCAAAATGGTGTCACCCTTAATCTTTACAAACATCTTGATTCATACTTTGTTGTTGTCCAATCTTCAAAAATATTTAAAGTGAAATGAAAGTGGATCACAGAGTTGGGTTACAACATACTAATGTGAATATGAACGTTTTGTTTTTGTTGACCAAAGCTAAACAATGAACAAACATGGCTGCTACATGTTCAGACTGCCATGAACATTGTTTAGCTTCGGTCATTTATACAACATAAGTATACCATTAGATTGATTTGATAATCCCTGGCTCCTTCCCTTTCTTTCATTTATATTCTTTTATTACCATGCCACTTTGACCCCATGTATCTCCTCACTTACATTCCTTATTAACTCTTCTGTTAACTCCTTCCCTCCTGGTGCCCTCTGTCTGTTCTCTGTTTATAGTTAAATACTTAATAAATAAGTCCAAAATTATCTTAAATATTTTGTCCACATACTCGCCTCAGTAGTCTGCCCTTATCACATTGTATTAACACAGCCATGCGTAGGAATAGGCCACCAGTATTTATAAACTATGTACCCTGCTGTGTCACCCACTTGCTTGATTTTTCTCTGAAGAGCAATGTCAGTGACTCACGGCTCTTTACACGGTGCGCCCCAGAATAAAGCTCTAGAATAAAGGCAAGCGACTATCAGATGGTATTAGTTGCTACCAGACATTGGGTGTAGCTGGGAGTGGGGGAATTCATTAACGTGACAATGAATAGCATGTGAAGGTGTTACATAAAAATTTGAGCAGCATGCGTGATGGAGTGTGCCCACGATCAAATGAATGAGCGCAGAACCTTGTAAGCTGCAGTGCATCAGCGACACTATTGTCTTCATTTAGTTCTATTTCTCAGTTATCTTCAAGCAATGAAAAATGACAGTCTGCCAATGATAATTTCACATTAGGAGGACAGGTGGTGTGTGTTTGTGAAATATACTAAAGTACTGCTCAGTGATGTAAGCCGGGGCTTGGCATTACTGGCAAGTATTCTTCAAAGATTTTTGTTTCTCAATTGTGGTGGTGGTTAGCTGACAATGATGTTCTAAAAGTAGCTTTAACCAGATTTTCCCTTCAGTTATTATGATGTGATATATATTGGACATTTGTATGCATGGCTGGGCAGAGTCAGACCTAAACACTTTAAAATGTACAGTAAAATCCATGTGTAATGGCTGCATTTGGCTGCATTTGGCTGCACTTGGCTGCATTTGGCTGCATTTGGCTGCATTTGGCTGGATGGCTGGTGTTAATGTCAAGCACTGGACTGACTCAATACCCTTTCTCTGCTTCATTCTGTCACATTCTGTGTATAGTTTTTCATATATCAACATGTCTTCTGTTTTCAGGGCGTCAAGGCGCACGGGAGCGCCATTTTGTCATCAAGGAGACAGCTCAGTGAGTCTCTGGCTGGACGTTACTGTCTTGTAGTGCTCTACCTTATTGTACTGAAGTGAAATGCAGGGGGTCTTTCTAATGCAACTTGAGTGATGGATGTGGCTCTCAAATCTTTGACTTCACATACAAACAAAATTTGAAATTTACTACAGATAGTTAAGTAAACATGAGCCATATTCTGTTCAAGTCTCAGTATGAAGACCTTTTAAGTTAGGCATGCTACCTGCACTGCCTGGACCCTCATGTAGTAGACAGGAATGCTGCCTGTAGGTCCCACAGTTTGTGAACGTATCCCTTCTAAACAGTCTGTGGACAATTACCGGTAGATCAATTCATCTTTCTTTCTCCTAGCGACTTCTTTACTTACTTATTTTTAAACAGGCCTTATTTTATCTTTATTTAACGAGAAAAAGTTCCATTGCAACAACATACCTTTTTGGCAGAAATACAGGGATCTAAATCAACCAAGTAACTGAAATGTAATAAGTAATTTCACAATTTCCACAGACATTGTGAAACTCGTTAGTCTGCCGACAAAGACATTCTGCACATATCACAAAAGCGTACCACATGTTCACCTTTCACTCTGTCTGTAGCTTATTAGATGTGAGTACAGAGTCAATAAATCATCTGAATCTTAGCAAAATAAACTCAGACAGAGACATTTCAGATGAACGCTTTTCCAATCCTTTTCCCCTATACCCACCTGCACTGTTCAGCATGCTTTAGCATTCAAAGCACCAGTGTGTGAATGCCTTGTCCAGACTTCCTGTGGTTGTTCTTGTGTCAACTTTGACCCTGCCTGTCATCATATAGTATAAGTATAATTATCCCTTTAGATGCCACAGTACTGTACCACCTTTTGTTGACCCATTGAACTGTATATGCTCATAAAGACAACCTACGCTTAACCTGTAGCCTAATCAAGCACTGCATTGTCACCATACACATACTTATTTCAACCAGAATAGAATACTGTACTGTTTTATTTTCAGATATAATGGTGCTTAGATTCTTAATAATTCTAAATAATAGTGTAGATTTATTTTTTGGCAAAGAAGGGAGAGTGAAATGGTTCTGCTGCTGAGGTGCTGATGGAGGGGAGTAAGATTGTTCTACTGTTGAGGTGGTGATGGAGGAGAGTGGATGGTTCTGCTGCTGAGGTGGTGATGGAGGAGAGTGAGATGATTCTGTTGTTGAGGTAGTGATGGAGGAGAGTGAGATGATTCTGCTGGTGAGGTGGTGATGGGGGAGAGTGAGATGATTCTGCTGCTGAGGTGGTGATGGAGGAGTGTGAGATTATTCTGCTGCTTTGGTGGTGATGTAGGAGAGTGAGATGATTCTGCTGGTGAGGTGGTGATGGGGAGAGTGAGATGATTTTGCTGCTGAGGTGGTGATGGGGGAGAGTGAGATGATTCTGCTGCTGAGGTGGTGATGGAGGAGAGTGAGATGATTCTGCTGCTGAGGTGGTGATGGAGGAGAGTGGATGGTTCAGCTGCTGAGGTGGTTATGGTGGAGAGTGAGATGATTCTGCTGCTGAGATGGTGATGGAGGAGAGTGAAATGATTCTGCTGCTCAGGTGGTGATGGGGGAGAGTAAGATGGTTTTGCTGCTGAGGTGGTGATGGGGGAGAGTGAGATGTTTCTGCTACTGAGGTGGTGATGGGGAGAGTGAGATGTTTCTGCTACTGAGGTGGTGATTGGGGAGAGTGAGAGGATTCTGCTGCTGAGGTGATGATGGGGGAGAGTGAGATGTTTCTGCTACTGAGGTGGTGATGGGGGAGAGTGAGATGTTTCTGCTACTGAGGTGGTGATGGGGGAGAGTGAGATGATTCTGCTGCTGAGGTGGTGTAAATTTGAAATAAATAACACAGCCACATATCAGTAGAATTCCTATATTGTAGACATCAAATCACATGGGAACCTTAATTATTCAGTGCAGTCTTTTTTCAGTTTTGAGAGTGGACTGTGTGAGTATGTGTTCCCATGCGCACCTCTCAGGGAAATAACCCTTATGTTTGAAGGTCAGTCACAAAGACACAGTAAGAGCCATTAGTGCTTCATCTATTTGCTCCATTTGTGCAAGGGCACCTACGCACTCTCATACCTCTGCGTGTTGTGTGAAATTCATTTTTTTCACAAACTTTCAGATTTGTGAATATTTTTCTTTCTTTGCTCATTAAAAGTCTCAAGGACTGACAGTCATGTGGTGTTCAATTATTAGTCATTTCTGAACCGGCCATAGGTCCACAGACTTAATGAAATACGTTTATTTATTTTTGTCCAAGGTGAGACCGAGTGGCATTCAACATGACTAAGTGCTGTCCAAAACAAATTTATGCCTGAATATGTAGAATTATAATTAACTAAACAAAACTTAAAATCCCAGAAAGAATACACCAACCTGGATTGAAGGGTTTGCGCTGCTGCCTCTGAGCAAAGGTCATGGTAATACAACTAATATCTCTTGAGCGGAGTCTGCATGTCCTCCCTGTGATTGGGTTCTATCCTTCTTCCTCCCCCGAGCAAAAGGAATGCATATGATAGAAGAATTGGCGATTCCCTGTAGTCAAGAAATGCGATTTTGTTTCTGCCTTAGCCCTGATACCATCTGGCTCTCTCTCCAGGGTGTTCTCCACCTTAGGCCCATAGTTGCAGTGATAGTCTCAGCCACCCATGTCCCATGACAGGAATGAATAAAATAAGATGAATAAAGACACATTAGAGCTCAATTTCTAGATGTTGTAGACTTCACTTTCAGTGCATGTCAAGTAGGGTCTATGTCTAGGTCTATGTGTTTGTTACTGTGGGAGTATGCACCCAGTGTGTCATAGGGGTAGCAGGTAGAAAGTGTAAAAGGAGAAGTGTGGGGGTGGAGCGGGTGGGGTGATATAAGCCTGGCCCGGGGCAGTCCCACTGAGATAAAGGCCTCCTTTACTCAGGTGGAGGCAGAGTGCCGCAGGAACTGTTCTCTGTGTGGGATTTACACATGACTTTGCCTTGTGGGGTTGAATGAGGCCAACAGTTTATCATGTTTGAGGCTCATGTAACAGTCTTTCTCAATAAACAATGTACTTTTCCACAAAACTGACAAATAACAATTCTGGCTTGTGTGGGTTTGGCAGTGTTTCTACCATTTTCAACTCCAAACAGAAGACATTGTAATCCAGGCATCTTTTTTACTATTTATATTTCTTTCTGGCATATAATCACTTACATTTGTTGCTGATTATAGAGATAATTATGATATCTTTGCTCACATCCAAAGACAGTTATCCCCAGTGTCGTTTAGAGCAATAAAGCTGTCTTACAAAAAAGCAAATATATTTTTTTGCTTTCAGAACACAGTCCAACAGTTTTCAGCAGAGCTACAAGTCAAGGTGAGTGTGGATACAGTATTGGACCAGACCCAGCCATCTGCAGGTGGTGCAAACCACCACTGACAAAGAGATGAACCTTTTTAATTAAGAGCATAAAAAACACTGCTGCCTTGTTTTTTTATGAAAAGTACATAATGAAAAGCTGGATCTGGGAAGTGAGAAAGTCAGCAAAGCAAAGTCAACACAAGGTTAAGGTATACTTTATTGTCTCAATAAGAAAAAGAAATCCTTTGCGTTTAACTCATCCTTTAAGTGCCACTGGGGGAACCCGTCAGTGGGCGAACACAGCAGCACCTGGGGACCTTTCTCCAGATCTTGATGCAGGATCTTGCTCTGGATGTAGTTGGAGGATTAAGCTACTGTGCCCATTGATTTTTTTCTGGAAGAGGAAGGCCAAAGACTGACTTCAAGCACCATTATGGCCCATTATTTTGTTTCAAATGTTCAAACCTGAACATTTTTGTGTCTTGACCCACGCTTGTAGAACTACTACTCAATTACTATATAGTTTAATGTGAATTCAGACTTAATATGATTTGCATATCAGTAACTTTCTGGCATCAAAATGGGTAGTTCTGGCTTGAGAGCAGCAGATAATGGTCAAATATATAGTTCACTGAAATGCTGGAAGCTAAGGGCCATACGGAATCTTCTGTGGTGTCATTCCTAATCCAGGGGCCGTACTTTGGTCATGTCTGATCTATATCAAAGATTGACAACATGTTGGCCTTGCTTGCGTAGATTGAATGGGTTACAAGGGTACAAGGTGGGGTTCTCTTAATGGCAATAGACTGTAGCTGGATCTCTATCTTTAAAATGGCATAGATGGATCAATGGATAATGGTTTGATGGATAGATGGACAGATAGGGAGCAACAGAATGGGAAAGAGTGACGCTTTTGGCCTGCTGCCAGAGCACTTATCTAAGTCTGATCCACAGTGCTGCTGGCTGTGCCTCCTAATTATAGACAGAGGTACTCAAACGCACACACATCGCTACATGTTCTCTTGGACCATCGGCACTAATGAGGCACTCTCCTTATGGAAGTGGCCACACACCATTCTGCTGCTTGATAGAGGGCACCAGGACCAGACCATCCCTCCCAGACAGCCTCTTAATCACCTGCTGCTACAGAATACAAGAGGGAGTTACATTGTTGGCTACTTTATACACAAAGAAAAGAAGATTGTTTATATAGGAATAGGTATAGGTAGGCCCTGGTGAAGTTGTAAGTACCCCTGTTGTGTGGGAGACCGGGGTCCAAATTCCAGAGGGCCAAAACACCACAAGATCACTCAGAATTGCCACCCAGGACAAATGGAGAGGGTTACATCAGAAAGGCTACCCCTTAAGCGAACAGCAAACTCTGCTCAGATGTGTCAAACGCTGGAGAAATGCCACAACAACAAGTAAAAAAGGAAGATCTGAAAAAAGATTGCTGTGGGGTGCTAAGAAGAGAGTTTTGAGTGCCAAGAAGTGAGATGAGACATCAGCTGGAATGGGTGGCGAGGGACAGTGAGGGGCAGCAAGGGGCAGCAAGGGGCAGCGAGGGACAGCGAGGGACGGCGAGGGACAGTGAGGAACAGCGAGGGGCAGCGAGGGACAGTGAGGGACAGCGAGGGACGGCAAGGGGCAGTGAGGGACAGCGAATGGCTTAAAGAACAGCTTAGAAGAATATTTGTTGTGTTTACTTATTGATCTATGATCACAATCCTTCTGCCATGCCACAGGCTCTATCTGCCTCCCCCAATTTCTCTGTCTTCATTCATCCACTCCTTCATACCACTCCCCCGCTCCCTCCTCCCTCGCATCTCAAGACGCGTCCATGTGGCTCTCAGTCAAATGCTTAGGAATGCATCATGCTAAACACACATGGAAATCTGCATCTTAGATGCAGAAACACATAACATATTGTTCTGGGATTTGCATAATGTATAATGTTTGTGACAGTTATTCAAATAAAAACTCAAGTTATTAGGTGTGAACAATACTCGGACAGTGTTACCAACAATTAGCTAAATACATAAAGATATTATATATATATATATATATTATATACCGAGTTTCTGCAATATTATGGAATCACCTCAATCCGCATCTGGGTCCGCGTCCACAGATTATAACTGTGAACCAATAACTCAAAAACTGATTGCCAGGGCAAAATTTCAAATTTTATACACAGGTACATATCATGAAGACGGTCGAACTGGATTGATTTTGGTACTTCTTTGATGAATATTAATTAAATAAATAATTAATTAAGGACCTAAACTGTGAATGCAGTGACTCCAAATGTTTTTGCCGGATCTTTTACAACTTTTCTAGACAGTTACATATGAAGACACTGAACCAGATACTACTTCTACGATGAATAATAATTAATTAATTAATTAAGGCCTGAAGCACTTTAACTGAGCCATTAATCCTTCTGAACATAAACAAAATTGGATGAATTTTGGCACAGTGATCCGGGCTAGTGTATATTTGATGTACATATGCAAATTACAGAGGTCAAATAAAGAATGCCTCAATAGCGCCCCTATGTTTTTGTCCCCTATGGGACCCTGGACACACTTACTTTGGCAGAGAGCAATGAAACTTGGTACAGTGATTCTCCACAGTGTACCCAACATAAAATATTATTATGACCCCACCCTACAACAATCAGGAAGTCAGCCATTTTGGATTGAAATTGGGAGGTCAGGTATATTTGACAGCTTCTAACTTGCACCTGAACACATCTGACTAATATGATGGCAGTTACCTCTATAGCACCCCCTATAGACTGAAAGAAGAATGTCGTTTTAGGGAAATTAACAAAATTTGGCAAAAAACATCAATCATATACATCCAGACAAATCAAAAAAGTCAAATAGACCGTCCCATATTTGTCATGGTTTTTTGGGGGGGCGGGGCCTCTTAATTGCTTGTTGACAATATAAAAACGCTGAGAAATAAAATATAATGTCCAATTAAAGTGGCTGTTGGTGACATAGCATTTGTGCCATGCCAACACAATTGGACTTATAGTCTTCATCATTGCATACACTTAAGTACATAAAAAAGGCTTAGAGCTAAGAGCATGACATGGGGAAGTCCCATTAGCACACATATACACATAAAAATAATGGAATATATGTGTGCAGTAAAAAATACCACTGTTACAGGACAAAATCTATTCAGTACACAATGCTGGTAATCAGTAACTATGTTTACAACACATCAGACCCAATTGCATCACCCGAAATAGCAAAAACAAATACACAACATGAGCCTACGGTGAGTCCACATACATACATATAATGCCCTGCTTAAATCTGTCTAGGCATGGATGACATAACTGTGAAACTACTACTGCAGATTCACTATGAAATGTCAATGTGCCAAGTTTGCAAAACAGGTTAATAATACCGATTGTTTTAGCATAATATAAACTTGTATAATAGTGTATGCGTTGCTGAAAAGAATAATATATTTGACATTCACCTTTTGTAACTAGTAATTTAACCATAGGCAGTAGTTTTTATTTCAAGCAGCAACAATATTTAGCTTAATCTCCAGTGGCCTCGTGAAGCTTTAGCAATGATCCCGGTCCATCTATAATGAGGTGTATTATATGCTTTAAGTGCGTTGTCTTTGCCTGTCCTCCAGATAACTTTATCAAGGTAACTCTGTATACCTTGATACCTTCTTGAGTATGTATGCTGACAGAACAGAAGAAAGCATTAGAAGAAGGGACAGAAGGGACCGTGGAGCCCACTGCTGTGAGCCTTCCATCCCGCTAACCCCACCTGGCCCCGGGGGCAGCTGCAGCGAGCAAGACAAGGACAGAGTGTGTGGAAGTGGGCGCGTGTGTGTCCGTAGAGTCCTGGCGTAGGAGGGTAAGACTGCAGCCCCTACGTACAGCTCCTTACCCCTGCGGGCAGGGCAGTGCGGCACAGCGAGGCGGGCACCTCACCGGGCACAGATGGCACCAACAGACAGACATGATGGTGGCGACGTAAACATGTTAATAAATAATTATCATGAACAATGACACTGGGTACACCGAGGCCAGCAGGAGGGGGACAGAAGGATGGTGGGAGAAGTGGACAGAAGAAGAGAGTGGTTAGGACAAAGTGGACGAATGGAGAGTGACAACCAGGACAAGGTAGAAGGACTTGAACTAGAAGAAATACAATATAAAGTTTGGAGATCTAACCAAACAGAAAAGTAGATTGGACAACTGTTAAAATGAGATGTCTTCTTGCTTCCACCAACAGCATTGTATTTTGTCAACACTGTCTGAGAGACTTAACTTCCAGCTCAATAATCTATATTTGAAATAACATGGAATACTATAATAGTATTTTCTTAATTCATCTGGTTTGGAGTCTTTTCTTACTGGACAGTGGCAAGGCGAACGCAATGAGACTTTTATATCTCATTATTTTATCTTAGGGGCCTACAGTAAAACATTTCATAATTCTTAAAATGTACATCTCAGAGTTCACTTTATTGTGCAATAAGATCTAAATACAATGTCTTAACTTATAAACTAAAAAGGCCTAATTGGTGATATGAGACTTTATATGCTAAAGCCTATTAAGTTTTTCACTTTACTATAACAGGTGTTTTTCTGCCTACACACAACCATATATTTAATTTATAGGATTGTATTGGGAAAAAAAAGACAGTATTGCCAAGGAAAGCAGTGGACTTAATCTGTAGAAATGTAACGTGAGCAGGAATTTAATCCAGTAAGACTGTGCTTAGTAATAATGAATAACAGTGATGAAACGTTCAAAGTCTCTTGACAAATCTGGCTCAAATTGTGTGGGAGAAAGTCAGCGTATATGCCGTCTCCTGCGTCATGCTTTTGACCTAGTTGTAAGTGATCTTATTAGAAATGAATTATAAGATCACATGGTGTGCCCCCTCTCATAGTGTCATAGTTATCCACTCCACTCTTCTGCCCATCGGCTCAGCCCACTCTTGACTTCACACACCTTGTATGTATACTCGGTGGACAACATTGATTTGAGTGGCAGGTTGACACAGTGTGCATATTTGTACACACTGTGGACCCCTTTAGAAATGCTGGAAAGGTTGAGACCAGATTAACATTTAAACTCCAGTGTCAAGAGGCCTCCTTCTCGGTGCCTCTCTTCTGCATTTTCTCACTATCTTTGTCAGCGACTTGTTTTGTAGATTCTGAGAAGCAGTTATTTATCACCTCTGAAAGTGAAATATGACCTGAACAACTCTGAATAGTCCCTATTTTTTCAACCAGTCTTCAACGAGGCTTGTAAAATAGGTTCAGTATTCTTTCTTTTCATTTCAGCCAGTAATATGCAATCTGTCCCATGCCATTGCATTCTGAAGAAATAGCACCAATGAGGTCTGCTATGTGAAAAATACATAACATATCTACAGTCAGTGGTGCAGTGGGTAGGTGCTCGCCCTTCAACCAGAGGGTCGGTGGTTTGAGTCCCCGTCCAAGCACACCCTGTCGTTGTGTCCCTGGGCAAGACACTTAACCCGCATTGCCTATGAATGAATGAATGAATGTGGTGGTGGTGGTTGGAGGGGCTGTAGGCGCAGACTGGCAGCCACCACCTCTGTCAGTTTGCCCCAGGGCAGCTGTGGCTACACGAATAGCTTACCACCACTGGGTGTGACTGTGGACTGAATGAATAATGTAATGTAAAGTGTCTTTGAGTCTTGAGAAAAGCGCTGTATAAAACTAATGCATTATTATTATTATTATTATTATTATTATTATTACAATCCAATTGAATTTAATTGAGTTATTCTCTTGCTCTTATATGGTTATGTTGGACTAGTAACTTGTTTAAGTTCAGGCAACAGGGTTGATTTCAGGCAATAGATTTAGAGGCAGTGGACAAACGGTGAATACTCCCAACACCTATACATAGGGCCTGAGTCGTCCTTGAGAAAATCAAAGTGGCGTTTCTAGTTTTTCTGCTGCCATCCCGCTCTTTGATCCTCCTCTCATCTGCCTTCATTCTCCTCTGTCCCCGGTCCAGGCCTCCTACCGTCTTGGCGCCCTCTCCGCGAGCTGCTGCTCAGTTCTCAGTCTCCTCTCTTTACTTGTGTTCTGTACCACTGCCACTGATGCTTATTTCATGTGCTAACATTGTAGACGTGTTTTCCAAGGATATGGCTCTGTTTGTGTTGGGCTAGTGGATGATGACATACTTTTTCCGCTGTTGAAGAATATTGCTAAAATGGATTTTACTGAGGCTAAAAATTGGTTTGGGCTATTTTAGATCATGTGAGCTTTTTCTGTCCCTGACACAAATACTGTACATGTTAGGCACAAACACAGGCATACTGTATATGGTCTTGTGCTGGTGTGATAAGCTGCACCGATATGAAATTTCTTACCAATGTCAATATTTGAATTACCAATTTGGCTGATACCGATACCAATATTTTGTTGTTATTATTATGTTTTAGTCAGCTATGTTTCTTGAATGTGTTGAGCCGATATATCTGTACATCACTAGCTGTAAGCTCATCATCTCTGCTGAAATTTTGTTGAAATGAATGATGACAAAATGAATGTATCTTGTAAGACAATTGTAAAAATCTATGTAAGGCTCTAGATAAAAACGTAATTTTTATTTAAGGCACAATTGCTTCAGACCAATTAACGTGGGGGTGGGAAAGTGAGTGGTAACATCTCATAAAATGTTATTATTTTTAGCCACTTGTTGATCCAAAATATATGTGATATCAAAATAGATAATACATTGCTTTTTTTTGCTGCTATATCCATAATCAGTCCATGGTGTTGAGATGTAACTAACATTGCCAACCAAAGAGGTTTGAGCCTTGTATTTTTATTTATAATTTATAATAATTTATTTATATAATTTTTATTTAACCTTTATATAATATATCAAGGGAGTCCTGGCCAAGACATCAACACAACAATCCATCAGCAGTGACTCATTCAGAAAACCTAAAAACAGCAACAAATGATGGATTCAAGTTCAAACCTTTTTTAAAATGGATTTAATCTGAGCTGTTGGATCAGTTCCAGAATATTGAAACGCTATTTGATTTCTGCCTATTGAGCCTTTTTGTATTGGCAAATACACTTACTAGAAATAATGTAAGCGTACTAAGATGTACTGCCCATGTGTTATCCTCAAGTGTATGTTCATGTTCTTTGGTCTGTGTCCCATCTGCTTATCCCCATCATGTATGTGTTTACTATGCTCATGTTCATGTCATGCCACTAAGCCATCTCTCTTGTGTCTTCTCATATGTCCATGCATGTCTTCCCATCCGCTTGTTGGCGATGCAGTAAGCAGCATGGTCTGACAGACAAGCTAAAGGTACAGTATGCCACCTCTGTGTCGGGCCATCCTTCAAACCTGGGCCATAATCAATTGTACAACTCTTAAATGACATCTTTAAAAATACACTTTAATGAATCGATGAATTAAACCTTATGTAACGATTTGCTGTTAAAATTTCAGCAATTAATTTCTGGTAATTTATTGACACTGTCTGGCAGCCCCCGGGTATATGGCCGATTTGCCCTCTAGGCTGGGGATAAGCTCACTACTGGCCCAGGTTTGCAAGTATGTGCCATCTGCCGTCTATCCATCATTTCTCTAACCATTCATTTCTCTCTCTAATCAAGAGAAGCCTAACATTTGATTTACTTTATGCAGTGGTAAATGTGACCTCCCCGGGTGCATTTCACAGCATTTTAATTCTATGTAGATTTCAAGTGGGCTCTCCACAACTGTGCCAAGTCAAGTCTCTTCAGTACTCTACTCTTGTACCGTCCCCTTGTCTATTCCAAAGAGAGAAGTCAAATCACATCTGTACAGTCTAATCACTTGTGCAGGATAAATCTAAAAACACCAGAGATTGATTGTACTCAGACAGCCACTTTAGTCGCACAGAGACAACTATTTTCAGAATTCATTGGCTCCAAAACTGATTAATGTGCATAACTGTAGCGGTGTAAAGTAAACGTCTCCATTCCTGCTCGTAAGGAGGGAACAAATTGGATGCTTGTCTCTCCCGCTGCTCTGTGTGAAAATGATACTTGGGTCATTTGATTATGTCAATCTTGATTTATTTAAAATAGTTGTAATAATCAACATCTATCATTTACTGCTCACTCCTAATTAACATTAATGGTGTACGGGAGGTCTATAATATATGATTCAATTCTGATTTATAATGGCCAATTTGTTTTTTTTGCGGCAGCGATTTGCATGTCTTAACTCCCCACTGGGTGACCCCGCAGGTTGGCCGTTTTGACTGATGGCAGATGATTTGCATAGCTGTGATTACATCGACCGGTTGGCAGAGACGGGTGTCATATCTTATTTCGAGTCTAATTTGTCACCGTATCCAGATCTGAATGTGTTGTTGAGACGCACGTTACATGCAGTATCAGGTGTTGCAGTACCATATGTTGGCTCTGTTGTTCACTGCTTATGGATAGTTACCAATATTGATCAATTTTGAGCCTTTATTAAGTCTACAGAAAGTATAGGTGAGATAATAATCTACATTTTTTTGTATTTGCAGATTTTTTTGTAAATACCCCATAACCAAACCCATGTTTTTCATTTTTGATAGAACTAAAAATGGATTTGTTCATACAAAAATATGATGATAAAAATTCTAAATTTGGTTCCAATTAGTTTGATAGTTTGTTATTTACACTGACATTGTACCTCATGTAATAAGGTACTAAGACTTTACAGTTTCATGCATTATTTATTCACTCCTCAGACACATTCATCAGTTTAAGTGTGGCTGTCACCCCAATACATGCGCAAGTTGGGTGACGTGTCTTGCCCAGGGACACAATGACAATGATGGATTCGAACCAGCGACTCTCCAGTTGCTGTGCAAACTTTTACCCACTGCACCACTGTCACCCCATAGAGAGAAGATTTTTCAAATCATATAAAAAATAAACACCCTCTGAGTCATTCTTTGAGTGGGATACATTAGTATGGAGAGACCAATCAGCTGCAGAATTGCGCGACTCCAAACCGATTACACCAATAATCACTGCAGCTTCACTTCATTAGACCATTCCAGCAACATTGTTCTGTCTCAGCACTGGCCAATTTAAACACAAAATCTGACTCAATTGTGCAATTTCCCCCAAACCATGTAATGAGCAAGAAGGACTTTATTATCTGCTAACACAAACTGTTAAATGCAGACATTCAGCTGATAAAGAAAGAGCTTCCTCCAAGTGTGCTAGAAGATAAACTCTGCTCCTATACAGTCATGATAGTGTTTATGAAGCTGGCATTTGCAAACTGTTTCCATGTCCAGCAGTCACATCATGACCTTTATACAGCGCTTATGCTAACCACACCATCCTGTTTACAAACAAAGCATCTTCAGCCATGCACTGTACAAGAAAAGAAAAAGCATCTACAAATGTACTTTTATTTTTATGTTGCCCGTAAAAATGTACCCAGAGAACAACAACGCAAAAATGAAATAGTAGCAAGTATATTGAAAGTAGTCTTCAGTGTACCACTGGGCCCCACTACATGCCATCTCAAAGAACACTGCAAATAAATGAGTGCAACAGTATCAAGGCTAATCAAAAATACAATTATGGTCTTATTTTAGAAGCAATTGGAATACTTGGGGATTAGTTATCAAAATGTTCCAGTACATTTTGAGCTGGCCACAAAATAGTTATTCCCAAAAAACAAGCTTTGATTCAGTGTATCAAAGTTATGTACACAGGAAATACACTTCCATGACCAGTGCTGGAGAAATAGTTATACATTTATGTCCCTATAGAGATCAGTATATACAATATACCAGATATACTGTATACCACTACAAAAACAATACACTAGACAAATAGCTGCCTAAAAATCCCAATATCTTAAGTGGGGTCAATATGTATTTGGACACAATTCAAAACCAAATAGTTCTGAATGTATGAACAACCCATTTCTTCATTTTTCATCATTTAAAAATACTGTATTGGACGGATGCTTACTGTTAAAATGTGTTCTGGTAAGTCACACAAATTACTGCATCAATTTATAAAATCATTGAACTGTGGTCCAAGCTTTCAACAAGAGTTGTCATTTTGATGCATAATGTTTGCTTTGCTCTGGCTCTGTGAGCATTCTTTTGGTGTATATTTTGTTGGTGACTGTGATAGAGAAGGAACAGCTGCTGTATCTCAGCGTGTGGCCATCTCCGGGGAAAAAGACATAAGATTTTTCCTTAGAGCGCAACAGGAAGCTCTTAAACCCTCCCTAAAACTAACCAAGCACTTCCTTTAGCTGGAGTAGTCTTTCCTGGGCAGGAGAGAGTCATGCTGTGCACCAGCCGCAGGTACTCACTATATTTGCCCATTTATTCAATATTTTGGCCCACATATGTATAAACCCAGTCAGTGAAATGGTTTCACGCTTTTTATTTAATATTCATTCCAAAAAGTAGATTTATATGCACATTTCAGGGGAATAAATTATACTTTTGGCTTCCAAGATGTTAATCAAGGTTTAGTGATCCTTGGGCTCTGTATGCATTTATTTTTCTTATATTCGCATCAGAATCATTAGAAATTTGCCAAAATTCAGCCATGTCAGAAAAGAATATTTATTCTTGCGTTTCTTACATAAAAATCTACAAAAATATAAAAGGAACATTCAACAATGGGGGGCAGTGGTGCAGTGGGTAGGCGCTCGTCCTTCAACCAGAGGGTCGGTGGTTTGAGTCCCCATCCGAGCGCACACTGTCGTTGTGTCCCTGGGCAAGACAATTAACCCACATTGCCTATGAATGAATG
>JAVQKC010004828.1:0-17938 GCA_036025475.1 Philypnodon macrostomus
GGGACCCTGGACACACTTACTTTGGCAGAGAGCAATGAAACTTGGTACAGTGATTCTCCACAGTGTACCCAACATAAAATATTATTAAGACCCCACCCTACTACAAACAGGAAGTCGGCCATTTTGAATTGAATTTGGGAGGTCAGGTATATTTGACAGCCTCTAACTTGCACATACTTTGCCCGATTTGGCTCAAACCTGAAATACCTAATTACCCCCCAACCCTGACCACATCTGACTGATATGATGGCAGTTACCTCTATAGCGCCCCCTATAGACTGAAAGAAGAATGTAGTTTTAGGGAATTTTACCAAATTTGGCAAAAACATTCTTCACAAACATCCAGACAAATCAAAAAAGTCAAATAGACCATTCCCATGTTTGTCATGGTTTGGGGGCGGGGCCTCTTAATTACTCGTTAACATTATCAAAACCTTTAGAAGTCACACAATGTCTAATTAAGGTGCCCGTTGGTGCCAGTTGTAGCAGACATATGGGGCAGACGTATGGGGCAGACGTATGGGGCAGACGTATGGGGCCGTTTTGCCGATATACACCTTGCTGTCGGGGACGACAGCACAGGCCTAGTTGTTTGCATGTTATCCTCATTCGAAATATGAAAACCTATAAATGTTTGGGTGGTTTTAGTTAAAGCAGACACTGTTTTTTCATTAGTGTCATTTTGACAAAGATCACATTTGATGTGATTTTATGCAGAAATGTGAGAAACTTTTTCATGCCACTGTACAACCAAAGGGGCTCAGTTCAGTGTGTGGCCCTCCTATTATTTTTTTGACAATGTGGCCCTCAGTGAAAAAGGTCTGGACACCCCTGCTCTATACTGTTTATGTTTCCATCAGAGGGTCTGGATGAGCGGCATTTATGAACTGCAGATCCCAGTGTCCAAATTTAAAAGTGTTTAAATAAATAAAAAACGTGACGGGAGGTGAAGTGTGAAGCTTCATACGGTCTGCTCTGAGTAAATTAACTCCTCTCTCAGTATACTAATTTAGTGAGAGAGTGAAGGGTTAAAACCTGAACAGAGCTGCCTTTAAAACCACAGCAGGCTCAGTTTAACTGTGAGAGAGGAGTGGACTGTTCACTGTCAGACAGAGGAGAGTGGTGCCTGTACTGTACAGGGGAGAGTCAGGCTGGTGTGTGGTGAAGACTGGTGGTGCGTTCACAGACACTCCGGAGGAGCGTGGTGCGTTCACAGAAATGAAGCCTCTGGTGTTTGCCGGTGTGGCTCTGCTGCTGTGGTTAGGTCTGAGTTCAGCCAGAACCAGGACTATCCTGGACTCGGGAGCAGGACTAACCTATGATCGGACTGGACTGAGTCTGAGGAGGACCTACAGCAGAGCAGTGGTGAGACACATGTAGTAATTGCACATTATTCTAGATTTTAATGTAAAGGCACTATTTATTATATATATATTATAAGGAGCAGAAAGGCTTTAAATATATATTTGATCCAAAACACACCTTATGTATAACTGGCATCACACTTAGCACAGCTATGTTTTAGTGGTATTACATTTTTTTTTTAAATTGCCATGATATTATTCATATAATTTTACACTTAAACATGTTTCTCTTCCATAATCAACAATAATTTAAAAGTTCCTCCCACTCTTTGGCTCTACATCCACTGGTCCAGTGGGTATCTGCCTGAAGATGTAACAGATGTTTTATCCATAATTTACATTTACATTTGTTCATGTATTACATAATGTGGTCTGCCTGGTATGTTTTATTAAATCCAGACATTAAGGCCTGAATATAATCCTTGTAGTAAATAAAGTAGAATAAGACATGTTTCTGTGGTGAGCAGCTGGTTCTGATACAGCTCCATCAAATTCACATGTGTTTCATACAGACTGACCCTCTCACAACTGTGCTGCTTTAGTCCTCTCTGCTTCAGTGATAATGAGCTGCTGGCTTTAGGATTTATTCACAACAGATTTAACCAAGAGGGATATTTAATTGTTACATTGTGGTTTGTTCAGTCCAGAGGAGATGAGTGAGTTCAACAGTCTGCAAGAGCAGAGGTTGGGTCATAAACATAAGTCTTTTCCGCTTCAGTCTGGAGCCATCTTCGACTGCCGTAGCTTAGCTTTTGTCCAAGTGGTGCAGCAGCTGGACAGTTTGGAAGAGCAGTCCTTATTCTGGAGAGGTTTTTTTCTCATTACATCCCTTAGGTAAGGGGTTTCCCAGGCCAGGATAAAACACCAACAATGGACTTGGTACAATGGTAACCTAGGCTGAGATGCTGTCCCTGAGACAGTGTTGTGTTTGTGTTGTATTTCCGAGTCCAGATTGATCTCTTGGGGTTGAGCAGAGTGGTAAAGGCTATGAAGCAAACAGTAACTGGTTGTAATCAGGACCCTAAGCTTAGTCTCCTCATCTGAAAAAACATCTGTGTGAATTGCCATGAGGTATAGATCACATGCGTGATGATTTTATTTGACCGGACTGTGAATGTCGAGACATATTCAAATAAGGCCTTCACAATGGATGAAACAAGAGGTGGTAAATTCTTTCTAAGTGGCTAAGTAATTCAACTAACTGACTAATACATGGCACTAACTGGGCTGCATGAGCACAATCAGAGAGGCTACACCATCTGTGACACCCCAACGAACCTGTAACAACTGAAGTTTAAGAAACTATTGAAATGTCTTTCCAGTGAACTGATCAAAAGCACTGTATATTTCTGCCAAAATCCATATCTAATTCTCCAATACACTCTGGCTTTGACTTGACTCTGACTCAGAGATCTTTAGTTTTTAACAATCAAAATAGTTTACTTGTGAACCTACATAGTGTTAATGGTAATTTGAACAGACTGTTTTATTATGAAATGATATTGTTTTACAGAATACATTTGTACAATGCACCATAGTGGATAGTTGTCAGAAAGTTCTCAGTCTTATGACTTGTTGATGCTGTGATAGTTGCCAAGCAAAGCCAATGGGTAAATGTAAAGGTCTGCAAAGGTCTGAGTGTGATGCAGAACGTTTAACAGCATTATTGCACATTGAGGGGGGTGTGTTCGAGTTTTTAAATGTTTTTCATAGTATCACCTGGTTCACCTCAATATGTATTTTTAAATCCCATACAATAAAATCCTTGTACCATTTGAAATATAAGCTGTACAGGTGACCACTGAGGTAACCCACAATAGCTTACATTACATTTAAAACTAACACAGGCATTAGTTTAACTGTGGTGTGGTTCACCATCAGGATTAGCATAGACCACAGAGGCAGATGTTTCCAGGAATGTTCTGCTCTAAGGATCAGTGGTTTGTGGTGGTCCTCTAAGGGCGCATTCACACCTTGGTTCAGCGTCTGGACAACGCGATAGTTTGGATTTTTGTACCAAATCCAGTTAGTGTCAGACGTTTACAGACGCAAAGAAAGCGGCTCACCGACAACTCTGTCGAAGCATGCCACTCCGCGCTGCTCGAGATAGGACTGAAACCTATTTCGAGCAAAGCTGGCACAGCAACCACATCAATATTCTGAGATAATGGTGGCCAAACAGGAAGTATAGGCCCAGAGTTACGAAAATAAAACTTCCGCTACACTTTCAAAATAAAAACACAGAGGCACGTATCGGTGAAATATCAAGGCATCGATGTACAAGGGATTTTAGTTGATTACAACCTCAGGCATGTATTTTATGAGGATTATACACAGAAAAAAAAGGCATGAGAGTGCATAGCCACAGCTTTTGGGGTATAAATAAACTTTTGGGGGCTAGTGCTAAGTTTAGCTGCAGACATGCCCCAGTGTTGAATCCATCTTGACAAATAGGTATGTTTTACCAGTTTTTTGACCCAAATCACCAAGATTCAGTGTGAAATACAGAGGGCAGATACACACGAGCTGCTGCAGAACCGCGTCTGAAATTCCCTGGTGTGAATTTTGATGTGACGCGTGTGAAACGTTCTGCTCTTCCGCCTCCGCGAGACAGTTAGGTGTAAATTCGTGGTAAATATTTTGGTTAAAATATGCCATCACTACTTTCCCCAACCTAGGTCGGAGATAGACTTTAATGACTATATATACAGTACTGTATACAAACCAAGAATCCAGTCTCTGCACAAGATATTCTCTGTGGTTTAACAATGAATTTGTGTGATTGGTCTGTGTGTCTTCTGTAGAGGGCACTGCCTGCTGCTGATGAACCAGACAATCCTCCGATGACTGCAGAGGCATCAGGTGAGAACTAATATGTATTAAATGTAGAGCTGGTTTAGACTTGGTTAGGACCAGTGTTACCAGGATTACCGGGATACCGGGTTTATTTCTGGTTTATTCCTATTTTAGTCCTTTTAGACTAAAGTGCTTTAAGCTCTTTACCCGTTGTTTAGCTTCAAGACCTTCCCACCTACCTGCTCTGTATTAACTGACTGGTTCAGTTTAGACCTGGTTAAGTTCTGGTATAGTTCTGTTTTAGTTCTGGTTTGAAACTTGTTTTTACATATCTTACAGACCTCCCCACCGGCCTGCTAGACCTCGTGTACATTCTTTTTTTAATATGTTATATCTCACAGACCTCCCAACCTGTCTGCTGTGCGTGTGTCTCACCGGCTCAGTTTACTGTGAGGAGGTGACCCCGGACATGACCACAGTCCCTGCTCTGCCCAAAGAAACGACCTATTTGTACGCACGCTTCAACAAGATCAAGAAGATCACCTCCAAGGACTTCGCTGACATAGGTGAGCCTCACACTAGATCCAAGTTAGTCCTGGTTGCGTCCTGTCAAACCTACATGTTTGTAGTTGGGAGATCTTCACTAGTTGTGTTTTTTAAAAACAGCATCAGACAAAACAGACAAGACAGCATTTGAGACAATGCAATTGACTTCATGGTTCAGTCAACTTTAATTGCCAAAGACAAATAAGTTGGATACATATCCAAATTATTTGTCTTTGGCAATACATGCTCAGTCAGAATCAAACCCTCAGCAGTTTCCCAGCTCTAACTTTAGCCTCATGTCCGCCTTGTGTCCGCCTTGTGTCCGCTTTGTGTAAATACAGTGACCCTGAAGAGGATTGATCTCAGCGGAAACCTGATATCAGAGATAGAAGATGGAGCCTTCTCTAAACTGTCTCTTCTGGAAGAGCTGTCTCTGTCTGAGAACAGACTGGTCAAACTGCCCATGCTCCCAGCCAAACTCATCACCTTCAACGCTAACTACAACCTGCTCAAGACTAAGGGAGTCAAGGCCAATGCTTTCAAGGTAAATACAACAGGGACACATCTGTAACAAGAAGGACCTGTGCTTCATCATTACTCCTGACATCATGGACTAAATGACTCAGGTAATGTCTAACCCAGGGACTGGTCCGGTCTAGCTCCAGGTACTGATCTAAATGAGACTGTGCAGTCGTCTGTATGTGTGAGGTTCATGGAGAACTTGCAGCCCTAGCAGCCAAATTGCATCACTGCCCTCTGTTTCAAAACCAGGACATGAAGGATTGCAATGTGCAACAAATAAATCTAAATGATTATTGATCTAATAGCACACTGTAACATCACATGCTGTAAGTGTGGGTGTTTTCTTTCACTGAATGATAACAATAATAAACAACATGTTTCCACCTTGTTCCTCTTAATTACTCTTTCTGCTTAGATCACAAACACTCACCTTCCCTTTTCTGCCTTTGTGAGGCCAACTAATCACCATACACCCAGTAACTAACTCACTCTTCTGAAAATCTTTTTATGGATATTGTCTAATCTTCTCTGTGCATAACATGATGTGGTTTTATCTTCAACAGAAGCTGACAAAGCTGTCTAACCTGTATCTGTCTGATAATCAGCTGGAGGCAGTTCCTCATATCCCTGAGAACGTCAGGATCTTACACCTGCAGGTGATCACATGATCAAGTCATACAGAGGGGTCAGGGGCTAAAGTTTGTATGTAGTAAGGGGTATCATTCTTTACTTGGTCTAACCTGCTCATATATGTCTCACAGAACAACAACATCTCCGAGGTGAGCATGGATACCTTCTGTCGCTCTAATAACACATATTACCTCAGACCCAGGATCACTGAGATACGCTTAGATGGAAACCCTGTGATTCTGTCCAAGAACCCAGACACTTTCACCTGCCTCAACGTGCTGCCAATCGGACGATACCGCTGAAGGACTGGAACTTACTGTTTCTAACTAATATATTAAAAATAAAATGTGTGGATGAGGTCTGCAGATTACAATGCAATGACACAAAACAATGAAGAGTGGAACATCAATGTTTCACAGCCTGGGACATCACTGCTTTACTGTCTGGTTTAGATATGGTTTAGCCCTGGTTTAGTCCTGGTTTAGCTCTGGTTTATTCTGTTTCTGAGTTTTCTGAGCCATACATGGAGTCAAATTTTGGTGCTGGTTTTATTTCTGGTTTAGGGCTGGCTCCTGGTTTAGTCAAATGGAAAATATTCTCCAATGTGTCTGTTTTTCTCATTATAAAGTGTTATGTAACGCTGGTATTTCAGAGACAGGCTCTGGACATTATTATATTTGCTTCAGTGAGCATTTGTAATGGTTGAGCTGGACGGAGATGTGTGGTTTTATGTGTACATAGTAAATTAGACTCATATTAAACTTGATTATTTATCTCCTCTGGAGGGAGAGCACTGTGAGATCCATGTATCTGAGACGACCTATAGGAATGTCTTCTATTAATATCTCTGTGAATAACAGTGTACAGACGACCATCTTGAAGATATTGTAATAAAATTTTTCTAAAAACATTTGACAGAAATTAGTGTGTTTATTAAGCCTCACCATCTACCATCACAGGTGTGTGTCTGTATGTGTGTGTGTGTGATTAGTGAGTTGGATTCAGCTCTGAGCGCTTGAGCAGACAACTATAATGGGACTGAAGAGCACAGTCAGCAGAACAGATGCACAGAGAGAGTGGAAATTATGGACTCACAGAGCCACATGGAGCTCAGGGACACAATACAGATCATACAGTCTTATTAATACAGCTTTAGCAGACAAAGCTAATACAACACGTTAGTCATCACAAACGTCTCAAAGGGTGAATAAGCAAAATCCAATTCATAATAACCTTGTGCTGTGAGCTGGATTCTTGCAAGATTTGTAGTTTTCAAACTCACAAAAATACATCTTGTCAACCTCCCGCTGATCCGTTTGAGTCCGAACCACTTCAGAACTCGAAGAGCAGAGTGCTACACTTATCAATCTGGCTTTTGCCAGGTTACTGTCATAAGACCCACATAACTCACCTGCAGCAAATAACTCAAAAGGTTTAAATACTACCCTTTTCCACACAAAGCACTTTGTAGAACTCCTACACAATGACCAAACACCAAAACAAATGCAGGTCAAGGTCAACAGTAAGACCTTAACCTAAGCCCAATGTACAATAATCCAGATCATGAAGCATCAATGGCAGAGTAAACTGAGATGGACTCAACAGATGGATTCACACAAACAAATGAAGAGCAGCCAAAGACTCTGGCCTTATAGTATATGGATGGAAACAGGTGTGAAGTCAGTTACCTGGAAGTGTGAGAACGTCCTGTGTCTCTCGTCACATCGATCTGAGAAGGTCCGGAGTGTCCTGAAGAACAGCAGCAAGTTTTGACTCTCCTCCACTCTGAAAGAGAAAGAAAATCTTTAGACAATCATCTCTATAAACATTATGTAAAAAAGTACATTTAATGAGCACAGATGTGGGCTGCAACTACGGTACCATGTTACTCTGTAAGACACAAGAGCTCCCATGGTTTGCCTTGTAGACCTCTACAAACGTGGCATGTAATTCATTAATACTTTAGTCTTCTTTCAAGTGTGTTGTGAACTGAATCCTGGTTTTAAAAACAATATTGCAGATTTAATTACGATCACAATATTTGTCATATACAGTGGTATAATATACGCAGAGCTTCTAAATTCTGACAAAACCAGGTCTTAACAAAGGTCTAAACCTAGACCAAGTCAGGTCAAAATAAACTGCAAAAAACTTCCACCAGATGTACCCATACCACAATTTGAGAACCACTACATGAATAAAGCCACTGAACACTTCATCTGAGCTTCTTTCTCCTGAAAATGTTTTTACTTTTATTTTTTACTTTTTTCAGAAATGTTTGGGTTCTTTGTGTTGTGGTCAATCCAGTATATAATAAATGATGACAGCCTTATTGACTGAGAAACTGCAGTGAGGGGCTAGAGTCTGAGGCGGTATATTTTCCCACAGGAGTCTCTGAAGAACTGGAAACATCTGGATCTATGGCTCCAAGTGAATCTGGCACAAAACAACTGGAAAACTCCTGGACACCATTAAGAGTGATTTTAGTTCACATCCACCACTTTAGTCTGAGTCTGAGAGGATTACAGTGAGTCTCAGAGAGCTACCTGTCTGGTCAATGCTGCTTTCAAGTGCATGTCTGACGGTTCGACTTTTCTCTGGGAGCTCTACTCGTTCACCTGACTTGTGTGCATTGTCAAAATATACTTCAGTAAATGTTGTTAAAAATGTTTGGGGCCTCTGATGATGGACTAAACATATGTTCAAAGTTGTTATCAGTACAGAACAAATCAACTTTACACGAATAAAACATTTTGTTTCATTATAGCTTCCTCAAATCATATGTATTAATTATTTTTATTCACAATTAACTGCCAGCTGAGTTCTGCGATGTGACATTAGTCAGTCCCATCACTACTACTACACTAATACTGATTTACCCTTTAATTAATCAGTGGACTTGGTGAGGTGTTCATGTGCTCCTCCATGTGGGAAACTCGTATAGAGACATGACAACACTTGAACGCAGCATTACACTCAAACCTGTCTCTACTAAAGAGTGTGTTTGTGTTTTTGAGGTGGGGTTTTCTCACTGCTCTGATGGAAACTGACAGAGCTATTCCAAAAACAACCACAGGACTTCAGTGTCACTGCTGCTGAGACTGGGACAGGGGAGAGGGAGGAGGAATATGTGACGAGAAGGGGTTTAATGGTTCGGTCCACTTGCATACCATTTTTACAGTTTCTGTATGGACACTATTAAGTGACGGACTGTGTCATCTGTCCACTTTTTTATATACAACTGTTTACTTGGTGTCTTTTATAATAAATATATTTTGCAAGTTTTTTTGTACCAAAATGTACCAAACCAAACACTCCAAATAACTGTGAATTGTAAAACTCCTAGAGAAAAGTACTAAGAGGAGAAACAAGCAAGATGTAACAGATTTATGTGAGTTGTATCCGTCCTGAAACAAATTCCACTCAATAACAAGCTTTACTGTATCAACCCCCCGTTTGTATCTGACCGTAACCTTGTATGTCCCTGTTAGGAGCTAGGCCTCTCAATCCGTCTCTTTGTCCATAGACAAATAATAAAATACTTTTTTTTTGTGCAAATTTCAACCACCTCTTACTCAACACTGACTAGTCGCATAGACCAGCAACCAATGGGAGTCTCTGATTTTAAAAGGTGTAGACCGCAAGCTTCCTAAAAGAAAACTGGTGGAAAAAAAAGACTATCTGGGTTCTATGATGTCTGTAGAGGCCTGGGGAGGGACTACAGAAAACCTCAACTGCTATTGGTCAAACAGGTCGAACAGGTCGAACAGGTCGAACAGGTCAAACAGGTCGAACAGGTAAGATAAAGCATTTTTTTTTATTTCAGGAAACTTATGAACTACACCATTAATGAGGGCAGGTGTGCTGATGTGTGAGATGACAGTAGATGTGTACCTGGAGAGGAAGCTGCTGAAGCCCTGGAGGTCACTGTTCTCCATCACTATGTTCAGATCACTGACCTGACGCTTCACTTTGCCATCAAACTGTAAACATATGTAAAATAAACACATAAGAAAAAAATAAAAGGAAGCAGATGGTGTCAATGTGTATAAACAATGTCCTGTGAATGTTACTGTCTCACCTTAAGCACTGAGAGTTTAAACTCAACCTCAAAGTGAAGCTCAGAGCAGAGTCCAGACACACAGACCTGCTGAGAGCTGCTGCTGCCCCCTGCTGGAGAGACAGAAAACATGCATATAGTATGGATGGATTTTTTGATCGTTTTGACTGAATAATAAATTAACTGAAAGTATTGTTTGTTGTTCATGGCACAAAGTCAACAGGGAGTTTAACAGTTTAGGTGCAGTCTGTTGACACCTCCACAAATAGGAGTTTATTGTGTTCAATTTGATGTGTGTAGTGGACCACAGCATAATCCTGGTTAAGTTAATTCTTAAATTTAGATTAAATTTAGTCCTGTTTACTCCGTGCTTGTTGTAGTCCTTGTTTAATCCTGGTTTAGTCCTATGGTGTTAACAGTGTCTTAGCGATGACACCAGCCTCCTGAGAGGCTACAGTCCTGGTATAAGTCCTGGAGTGTTGTGTCCAGGTTTAGTACTGTATGTTCACAGCATAGCCTCACCTCTCCCAATGATGCCCTGCCTCTTCTTACAGTCTACAGTCTCTTGGATTAGTCCTGATTGCAAACAGTATTCCCTCCTAGCGATGCCCTAGGCCTCCACAGTCCTGGTTTAGTCCTGGTTTAGTCCTGGTTTAGTCCTGGTTTAGTCCTGGTTTAGTCCTGTATTAACACTATAGCCTCACCTCTCTTAGCAATAGACTCCTGACTCTCCACGACCCTGGTCTTACAGCAGGTCAGTGTGAAACCGTTCATCTGAGTCTGTCTCTGAAGATCCTCCTCCATCTTCTCCAGGTCATCCTGCAGCCGGCACACCTCCTTCTGGTGGTCTGAAGAAATTGCAGTCTGGCCACACAACATCTCACTGGGACACAGAGGAGGAAAAATTATTTAAAAAATATTGATATTCTGGGCCATATCTTGCCAACTGGACAAGACTTGGGTCCGCACCAGTTCAAAGAGGCTTGACTACAGCGCACTTCAGCGACAGATGTATGTTTTCTCTGAACCAATCATTCTTCCAGCTCCATTGAAGTGTGTGTGCGTGTGCATGTGCATATGCGTGTGCGTGTGTAAGGATTCTAGGATTTCTCCATCGACTCACAGAGCGGGGAGCAGGTTTCCGCTCAAGTCGAAGCCCATCACATGGTGTTTCTCCTGGAGATGCTTCTGTAAATCTGAGACCTCAGCCTGGAGCCTATGGACCTCTGCCTCCAGCTCAGCCTCCAACACTTCCTGATGGTATACAAACAAATATGGGTTTACAACATCTATCATTGAACCTATGGAATTTTGCCTCCAGTACCTCCTGACAGAGAGCAATATATATCAATGTGAGAGCCGGTTTCATATTGTGGCACTGATTCACATATTACTCTCAGAATAAAATACTTATCTTCATTCAGGGTCTTAAATTCAATTCATTATTATAACATAATACTGAGTAACTTTTGTTTTTATTTGTCCATCTTTAACAGAATCTGCCCACAAGAAATAAACACCAACATGTCAAGATAAAATACTATAACTTTTATCTAATTTCAAGCAAGAATAAACAGACTTCATTCATTAATTTGATTACATATGCACTGCAATTTTGTGTTAATGAATGTAATATTGTACTGTTCACAGCAAACAGTAGTAACTTACAATCGTTAACTAGCTTGCCATAATTAGGGCATTAGACTGTTATAACTCCTCTTTTTTGCTAAAACAAAATCAACAACTTCTAACAGTAAAGGGTGTTAATTGGTTAAAATCAAATTACAATTAAAAAATAAATAATCCTCAAATATAGTAATAGTAGCTTATAACGTTCAATGTATTTTATTTACATTAGCTAATTCAACTGACAGCTCCTTGAATTTAAACCACAAAAACTAATATTTGACCAGAAAACAGCAAACTCACCATGTCAGAATAGATGTTGTGATAACCGGGGGTAAGTAGTCAATTCTAATTATTCGTCGTTAAAAAGGATAAGTACAGCAGATTGGAGAGTTTCGCTCTTCACCAAAAACAGTTTGGTTCGTGGCGCCACTCGGACTGAACCACTTCACTCAACACCGGGGGACAACCAATAATGAAAATAACGTTAATTTCTATTTTACATACGCTTTTACTGACCTATTATCAAACAGAACAAATTAAAATGTAAAATAAAGACATTTATATAGCTACACATGCTAATTAAAAGTTTAGTCAGGAAAAAATACATGTCTCGGTCAGTCCCCCGTTTTCAGAAAACTTACAGTGTCCCTCATAGAAAGGAGCATCTTTTCTTAGGCACTAAAACATTAAGAAAACGTTAAATTTTCCAAACATTTTGCTTCGTTAAATAAACTACAGATGGGTAAACAAAGTGTGCTGATATTTATGAGTCGTTGTTATGTTATCTTTTACGCTCTGAGTGGATTTTTAAACAGCGGAACCTTCTAGAGGAGGTACAAGGGAAGTGGAGTAAAGTCGGACAGAAATACAGAGAGCACCGAGTCCACATGTGAGGCGTAAACAGAGATGGACATTTAGACTTAATATAACCATCAGCGCTAACTTTAACAGGTAATAACTAATATATGTATTATTTATGTAGCAGTAAATTTTTGGGAAAGTAACGGAGTGTTGTCGATGAAGAGACCCGTCTTTAATTGAAGTTTAGTCCTGATTTTTGTCTCGGCTGAGTTACAGTTCAGTCCACTTTGAATTAGATTTTGAATTAAAGTCCTAATTAAAATGTTAATATGTTATACTGACTATTATTTAATTTACTATTCTACGTAATACATTCCTCCACGTTGTTTGAATTAAATCTGCACAATTTAGCTCAAAATTAATACTTTGCACATTGCTTATGTCCAACAATCCTAACTTACATATGCCAAGTTATTGTCCATAGCAATTTCTGTTGTTTTTCCACCAAAGGCAGAATATAGTTGGTATCCCAATATTCAGTGCAATGCAAATGCAAAACTAATTCAAATATTTAGGTTCAGAAACAGCCAGATCCAAAAGAAAATTCAAAAAGTCTGAAGTATTATTTTTTTACTACATTTTGTCTCTATTTATGGATCAATAGACATTTTAAATAACAGTTTCATATGGTTGCATCTGTAGTGCTAATTAAGACTTCTCCCTGGTTCTCCCCCAGTCATATTTTTAATCCATGTTTCATTTCATTATTTGGTTCTCTTATACTCCTGGAGCAGAGATGAAGCGTCTGTACGTGGGAGGCCTCTCTCACTCTGTCACTGACAAAGACTTGAGGGATCGCTTTGGGAAATTTGGCAAAGTGGAGGATGTGGAGCTGAAGACCAGGACCGACGAACAAGGTCAGAGACAGGAACACTATATAAACATTCATTATTTCAGATCATATATATCTTATAAATTTTTTTTTTTGCAGGAGTCCCCTACAAAACCTTTGGCTACATCAACATCACCATTTCAGATTCTGACCTCAAGAAATGTGAGTGCTTTATTTACTGAATTATATCTATTTCGTAGGGAGAAGTCACTAAATAAACTACGAGAGAAGGCAGTGCTGTTGTATGCTGTCATATCAGGCAATGGCCCTGTTTAGTTCCCATTAACTTTCCAAATAATATTGTCATTTGCTTGTGTCACTTCAAAAAGGACCCATTGCTGTATATAATATGATAAACATTAATGCCAGAACCAGTAAACCGTTTTATTGACTTATATTTGGTATCTTCCCACAGGTTTGAGTGTCCTGAACAAGTCCAAATGGAAGGGAGGGACTCTGCAGATTGAGACGGCCAAAGAGAGCTTCCTGCAGCGGTGAGTCACAAGAAAACTTACAAAACTAGTACCAGCTCGTACAGTATATATAGACTCAATAAATACTGTATCCACAATACCCTTTTACACATACTATTTTTAGCATTTGCAGAATTTAGCGCAGAGTTTGTAATGTTTAGTGAGTATTCATATTAAGGTCCATTTGTGGTGTTGTTTCTCAGTTTGTGTCAGGAGCGAGAAGAGGCCGATCAGCTCAAACAAAACCCGCCTAAGCCCGGCCATCAGCAGCAGGTCCTGGACTCTTTCAAACTGGCTGGAGTCAATAACTTCATCATGAAGTCTGCTGTGCCTGGAACTGAGATCCCTGGACATAAGGTTAGCTCATATTAGTATGAATATGAGTTGGCTGTGAATATATGGGACATGGACAGAGGAGGGATAGTGAATATATGGGACATGTACAGAGGAGGGATAATGAATATATGGGACATGTGAGGAATCATGGTGAATACATGGGACATGTACAGAGGAGGGATAGTGAATATATGGGACATGTACATAGGAGGTATAGTGAATGTGTGGGACATGTACAGAGTTGGGATATTGAATGTATGGGTAGAAATATGTTCTATAAATACTACTAATGCAAGATGTAAAGTTCAGGAGATAAATATATAAAGAAATAACACAGAAAACCAGAGAAAGGTCCCATTACCTGGTCCGGGAATCGAACCTTGGACCTTCTTGCTGAGTTAAGAGTGCTACCCACTTCACATCATTGCTGTTTTTCGAAGTAAGTGATTGGCGTTAAGAAACAATTCAGAGCAGAATTTGAAACTGCTGAAATGCACATGTTGCCTTTTAGCATCAGCATTAGCCATAGTCATTTTTTGTATTATCATTGCCAGCTTTAGAGACTTACGTTTAGCTTCTGATGAACTTTCTTTTCATTTCCCACAGTCTAAACAAAAATTTTAAATATGTAGAGCCACATAATAATTCCGCAATATGTAATGAATTTTGCAATTATCTGATCCATTCACAATATGTCATAAAATGTAACACATTTTGTAATAAGTGGTTTCATTTTGAGAGTTATTTTTACTACATTTTGTAATTTTTTTCAGTCAATCAGTTTATTCCAAAATGTGGCTTTATTACATAATGAGGTGCATTTATTACATTTTGTCAGATTATAACATAATGTGGCTCTACATACCCTCTCAAATCCATCCCAGTGTACAGAGGTCTACAGCTCCACAGAGGGACCCCGCACTGCCGTAATGTTTGGTATAATGACCCCTTTAAAAGCCGATAAAAGCTACAATAATCACTGTTTCACTTCTATCTGTCTTCATCTAGTTTAGGAGACACCTCTCTGTACCGATGCTGTAGTCTTGAGCCTTATTCCTCACACTGGGTTAGGAAATATTTGTTATTCTGCCTAACTATTATTGGTCTAAATTAAGAACACTGGGACTAAGCCACGTCTAAACCACATATTAACAAGGGCTGGGGCTCACGATTCGATATGCGATACATGGCTCACGATACCATAATTTCACAATATGGCAATACTACAATACTCGATATATATATATGTATATATATATATATATATATATATACATATATCCTACGATTCATCACATTTTTTAAAAGAATCAATGAATGGATTTTAAAAAATTAATAAAATACAGTTAAATTAATAATTAGAACAGTGAATATTTTAACTGTAGCTCACAAATAAGAAACAAAATGTAAGTACTGCCAGATTAGATTTTTGTGAAAAATACAAAATATATAAAATTCCAATATGCCAATACACCAGCCTGCAATACTGATATGCGATTCACCGTTCCCCAAATAGAAAACATAAATATTGCCTTTTTTCTTTATGAATGCTAATCTAGCAAAAGTATATATATAAAAAACTTAAAAGGGACATAATGTGCCCCCTTTAAAGCCAGATCATATTATTACTAATTCTATTCATTCCAGTCCCCCAGAGGTACATTTACAGCCCCTCTCCTCACTCATTTATGTGGAGTGGACCTGCGCCTTACAGCTGCCTTCATCAAGGTGAACCCAGCATGTGCCCGGCGTACCCATAAAACCACCCCGTCACCATGGCAACAGCCCCGTGCGTGAGTTCCACGCCAGCAAACACGCAAGTCCTGCCCAGTCTGCACAAACAATAGGTCATAAATATGGCTGTTGTGTATCTGCTTATGTTTGAGTGTGAGATTGTGTACGTGTTTGTGTGAGAGGGTGCTACAGCAGATGTTGCACCCTTAAACAGATGATTCCTCAGAGATCTGGACCGATCCTAATGAAGAGAGAACAAAAGAACGCACACCACCGCAGTCTGTGAAAAGAGAGTTTACACCATGGAGATTGTAATTAAGTGGGGCAGATTGTAAAAATGTGCGGAAAGGGCAGAACACTTCAAATCTTTTACTTTGAGAAACTTTGAGAAATGAAAGGGTTTCCCTATTGTAGGTGTAAAGGTTTTCCACTAATCAGAAGGTTGGTGGTTTGATGTCTGCTCCCCTTTACTGTGTCCTTGGGCAAGACATGCTCCTCTGTCCCATCACGTCCTCAGCAGCAGAATCATCTCACTGTTTCATGCTCCTCTGTCCCATCACGTCCTCAGCAGCAGAATCATTTCACTGTCTCATGCTCCTCTGTCCCATCACGTCCTCAGCAGCAGAATCATCTCACTGTCTCATGTCTCACATTCTTTATGTGTATGGTTGGAATACCAGACTATTGACAGCAGACCCTTGTCCCACCTTCCACACAAATGGATCTTTCAGGATACTGACGGCTGTCATGTCAAGTCAGTGTTGTATGAAAGCTTGTTTTAACAGTGAGGATTTTGGAACGTGGGACAGCCTATTTTTAGGAGAGAGCATATGTAAAGGCTGCAGTTCAAAGGGATAGGAGCGAGAGAGAAAGAAAAAATGTGTCAAAGTCATTCTCTGTGTTGTTACTAAACTCAAATGAACACATACAAAGAACCCCTTATAAAGCCTTTCATCATGATTTTTTCTATGCCCCGTCCACTTTGCACAAATAACACATTTTTCTCTGCACAAGTTTGCACCCTTGGGGCTCAAAATATTTTGAAATGTTATTTTAGCTGCCACAGTCAAAAAACACTCATCTGCAGTAGGGCTGGGAACCTCAAGGTTCTTCACGATTCAATACGAGATACTGATAATATCTCAATATGTCAAAACTTCACTACGAGATAATAACCTACGATATATCACGTTCTTAAAGGAATTAATACAGTATTTAAACTATTCCAACGAATGGATTTTTTTTTTTTTGAAATACAGTTAATTTAATAATTAGACCAGTGAATACTTCAAATTTATCTCATAAATAAGTCAACTTTCTCAAAATAAGAAACAAAAAGCCAGAGCTTATTTTTGTGATACAAAATATTATATATTTCAATATATCGATACAGCAACCTGCAATACGATACATATTACCAAAACATTTATTTCAATATCTCGATATTTTTTCCCAATCCTTATCTGCTCTCTTCCCTGTTTATTGATGGCTCTTTTGATCATATATTCATTCAGTCTCCGGGGCAAATATTGTGCTCTCTTCAGTTTGCACCTGCGAGATGCAAAGCACGCGCAAACCTCATGTTAGTTTTTGCGTGCCTTAATCATTTAGTATGCATGCAAACCTTTATTAAATATGACTTTGAGTGTCTCTGCTTGATTTGACAAGTGGGTAGTGGGGGAGCAGACTGTGACCAGAGTACCCCAGACTTTCCTCTCCCAAGTCCACCAGTTTCTCCAGCATGTTAGACCTTTCATGATAAAGCTCATAGAGTCACCTGTCACCCTGTGGGGAAAACTCCTCTGAAGATTTGCCTCTAACAGAAGAGCTGACTAGACCAATAAAAGTTCTGCAGGGAATCTAATGACTGTCCTCTTAGAGCAGCGTCACACTCTTTTACTGGACTGTGTGAACGAAGTGGATCACAACAAAAAGCCTTGTCATCCCATTTACAATCATCACCTCAAATGAAAAGAAAAAACTGGATACACTGCAAAAAAGGCTTTGAAAAAAAAATAAAAAATAAATACATTTTGAGTGAAACTATCTTATTTCAAGTGAAATTATCTGCCAGTGCAGTAAGAAAATTACACTTACTAAGATTTCTTGAAATAAGAAAATAATTCCTAATCATTTAGATTGCTAAAAATCTTAA
>JAVQKC010004859.1:0-12637 GCA_036025475.1 Philypnodon macrostomus
TGAGGCAGGGACTCTCCTCCAACCTGGAGAGGGCAAGCCACCCTTTTCCGATCGAGAACCATGGCCTCAGATTTGGAGGTGCTGATTCTCATCCCAGCCGCTTCACACTCGGCTGCAAAACCCTTATAATCCAGTCTATTATACAGAGGGTCTCTCTTCTCAGATGACTTCTGGTATGCTGTAACGTTCTGGTATGATGAAACGAAAACATAATCGGTCGGGCAACCAAGAGCACGGACAGACAGGCCGAGGGCCGTAACACTATTGACCGTGACTATTCTCACAATTTCACAACATTAAGCTATAGATAACATACAGAGGTGGGTAAAAGTACTTGTAATCAGGTTCTACAATTTTCTCAAACAAGAGCATTGCTGCTTCAAGATATTACTGTGTGTTGCAGTATGATGCACTATACTAAATGTTACTCAAGTAAATGTACCTCAGTAAATGTAACTCATTACTGCCCATCTTTGCACGTACATTATGGAACTTGTATGGAAATGTATGGAAAACAAAGGACTATAAATAAACATATAACCATTAAAGACAAATGTGTTTCAGATAAATAGCTCTTGACATAACTATTTATTTTCTCCATTCCAAACTATTTCTGGAATGATCCCACCATTGTTCACAAATGAGGCCTAATATTTCCCAGATGCACATGAAGTCAGAGACATGGTGAAAATGAGGAATGGGATGAGGAACTAAAACACAGTGCTGAAAAGTCATCCGTCATTTTAAACCAAGAGTGCCCGACAGAACTTCAAAAAGTGATTTTGTTCTATGAATATGTTTAGAACACCCCATTAGTCTAATCTATCTTATTTTTGTGTCTAAAATAAGTGACCAGACAAAAGAATTATAATGCCCTTAATGATTAATGTGAGAGTGAATGGATGTCTCAATGTCAGACCTTATTCATTCATGCACACAGAACAATAGATACAGTTGGTAACAGTGGGAACCATGGGAACATCCAATTATGGTCACTCCGTGTGGGTAAATATACCATTCGTCACAATGGAGAGAAGCTGTTGAATTCCCTACTACTGATCAAATACAGCTGCTAATAGAAACTTAATGATTTATCATTTACATAATATAGACTCAGACCAACAAAGTGCTCCAGCGATCAAAATAGTGCATTAAATACACAAGTTAGCGATCGTTAGCTGCTTTTTACATGCTAATATAATGGGAAGAAAGGTTTGTTTTCCCCCACGCCAGAGACCATGCCCCCAAATCCGACGTACTTATGACTGTCTCTATGTGCTGTAATTTGTAGCCAGATCATAGCCAGCCTGTTGTATTCTATACTATTGTTACGATTTTTTTGCCTTTTGGGGGGAAAGACAACTCACCAGGCCATTGGTAGAGTATAGCTATCATGTCAGTCTGCCCCAGGCCAGCTGTGGCTGCAGAGGTACTTTAGTATGGAGTAAAGGAAAATGGACTCAACCTTGTGTAAATTAATGGGAATTTTCTGCTAAGTAATCATATATACGGAATTGTATGGTATTTAGTAGTGCTTAATAAAAATGTTAGCTTAGGAACTGTTTATGGAGATTCTCTATGTGTGAGCCTGTCTCGGGGTCCCTCTGGAGGACAGAATAAAGCCCCTCTTCAGCTCTCAGTCAGCTGTAAGCCTCTCCATCTCCCCCTTAGTATCAGCTGGGCACACGGTCATGAATTATCCAACACTTCCTGAAAGCATCGCGGACAGCCTTCTAAAGCAACTCAAACAGCTTGGGTCCTGCTTGTGGGACGGCTGTGTGCTTCAGGGGGAGGGAGGCAAATGTCCCGTGAACAGGCCGAAAAGGTAGACACATTGGGGAGGGCTGTTATGTGAGTAAATGGGGGCTATTTTTGGAGGAAGCAGATGGAAAAGTAGAAGATGAGCAGTGGTATTAGAGGGGCGGCTCGGAGAAGACAACAGGAGTCACAGGAACAGCAGCTCACAAAAAAAAAATACATCAAAGTTGGAATGAGGCACTTCCCTTTCCTCTCCTTCCGTTCCATCTATCACAGTCTCACACAAAACAGGAAGAATCTAATTTCTTAAACAGTTGCTGACACTTATTTTGTGCTCACTGTGGAGAGGGAGGTTTGGTACAGTGATAGTGATAGTAAATAATAATATTGGCTTTCAAAAACCCAAAGCACTAATCTATTGGAGTATTTTATTCATTCACACCACAGTCACACTTTGCCTGTTTAGCCACAGCTGTCCTGGGACAGACTCAAGGGGTAGGGGGGGCAGCATGACACATAACACTTTTATAAATACTCAAAATCACTCTCCAGCTTGGTACGTCCTGACCAAGATCCAGTTATTTTAAATGTGACTATATCTGTTGCGCTTTGTGAGCTGTTTTATAGGGTGGGTTGGTGTGTAAAGAATCCCTCTAAATCAGTCGTTCCAAAACTTTTCACACTAAGTACCACCTAGAACTAATCTATACTGTATATACACCAAGACTAAATTAGGTCTTAATCAGATGTAATATAGGACTTAGCCAGGTCTAAATATTCATAAACCTTGACTAATCACCTTCTGAACCAGCTCAAAAACAGCTCTACATTAGGACAACTAGTTCTAAACCACAGCACTGATTTAGGACTGAACAGGTCAAAGAGCCACCAGAGAGAGCCAGGTCAAAGAGCCACCAGAGAGAGCCCACGTACCCCCAGTGGTACCCACACCCCAGTTTGAGAACCAGTGCTCTAAATCAAATGAGGCTTTGTTTGTTTAGACTAAATCTTCTATGGTGTTTCTTTATTTACAAAAGCAGTCATCAAACATTTCAAATCTAACGCTGAAACCCTAGACTCAACATGACTATTATGACTGGCATCTCAATTCTTTTCACTTTTCATCCTTGCACCTGGCCGAAACCTGCCTGCCCAGACACATCCCCAAGTGTCTAAATCATCTTATTTGGTGCTGTTTGAGTGTGCTGACCCTCTAACCCAGCAGACTGGAGCAGGCTGGCAGCAGCTCAACTTCCTCCCTCCCTTTCTCCTGCCTCCTATCTCCTACTGCCTTTCCCCTGGCCCATTCAAAACCAGTGCCCCGTGCCCTAATCCATCACAGAGCCCGGGTCACGAGTGTCCACCGCGAATAGACCACCACCACCGTCTAATGGCTCCGCTGAATCACTCTGTTTATCTCATGGTGACCTAGAACAGCAGTTAAACAGGCGTTAATAATGTGCCCCCCCACGCCCAAGCCACCCCCCAGCCAGAGAGAGCACAGTACTCCCAAGAGCCAGACTACGCAATGATCTACTGTGTTCAAATTCAAGGAGAACATGCAGACTCTAGGATCAACTCTATCTCAAGGTGACCTAGAACAGAAGTTAAACAGGTGTTAGTAATGCCCCCACCACCAGCTAGAGAGAGCCCAAGACTTAAAGCAAGACTATGCAATGATTGGCTTAGTCCTGGGGGAGACTTCCTTTACATTACTGTCCAATGTGTTCAAATTCAAGCCCTTTTAAAGGACTTTCAATAACATTCAGTAGCTTATTCGGACCGTAGCCTTGTCCAGCTACTATGGGCCTTAAGTGGGGCACACCCAGACATTGGCACATGGCTGAGAAATACACTGAAAGACAACCATTCACAAGAGTCACATTTTGTTCTTAACATACGCAGTTTTCTTGGGCAGTTGGAGGTAGCTGAAGAATCCACACTAACACAAGACACATGCAGACTCCAGAATCAACTGTTTATCTCATGGTGATCTAGAATAGCAGTAAAACAGGCTTTCCACCTCCAGCCAGAGAGAGCCCAAGACTTAGAGCAAGACATGCAATGACAGCCCAGTCCTGGGGGAGACTTCCTTTACATTACTGTCCACTGTTTCAAGGACTTACATTCTGTAGGCTATTCTGCTGGTGATTGGAGCCTATGGGCTTTAAGTGGGGCATCTCCCGGACAGTAACAGAATAGAATCATACACATGGCTGGAGAAATCAGGAGTATTTTGAGAGAACCCACAGTAACACAAGGAGGATATGCAAACTCTTGAATCATCTTTGTTTGTCTCATGGTGACCTACAGTTTAACAGGTGTTAGTAATGCACCCACCACCAGCCAGAAAGAGTCCGAGAACTCTTAAGAGACTACGCAATGACTGTTTAGTCCTGAGGGAGAATTCCTTTACATTAGCTCACTTGCTTTTTGTGAAGGCTGTGTTGGTGTTTCTGTTATTGAGATGATGATTAGCTTGATGATTTATCTCCTAATCTGACGCATAGGCAGATTTTTTTTTTTCCATTTAAAAGTGGGACACGCATTTCCACTGACGAAGCCAACTCAGTTTCTGTCCCTACTGTTGTCACGGTAGTACAGTCTGGTTCAAGCAGAATTATGAAAAATTGAACGGCGAATCTTTGGTCTCCGCCTTTGCGAGTGATGAAAAATTTATGGGACAGTATGCAAGCCGGCGTTCCTGTGCGGCACAGGGATGATCGGATTGTCGCCAGTAAAGGGATGGAGAGGAGTGAGCAGGAAGAGATTGTGTTTTAAATGAGATATAGTGCTTCTCTGGACAGTGCGCTGCTTGTGTAAGGAATTTCTAGTCAGTGTTAAATATAGGGCTCCTAATTGTGATCAAATCAATTACTGAAATAATCATCAAATAATTTTGTAATCAATAATTGTTAACGGGAGTATACAAACTTTAAATAATGTCATTTGCTGAGAGATTTTTTTTTTCACAACCCACTCACCCAGTACAAAAATATATATAAACATTGAAGATAAAAAAACAGAAGTCTTCAGGTGGCAAAGTTTTAGCTAGGGGTGGGCGATATGGTAAAAGAAATCTCTCCAGTGTTCATCATATTATTTAATAGTTTTGTGAAAAATTTGTATTAATATGAACACTGGCATTGTTACAGTACAAATAACAGTGAAGAACAGAGCATAAATAAATGCACTGTGTCACAATTGAACCAACTTCTCAAATTAAGCCGATTCTCATGACATCATATCACAATAAAATGTTTATCACCATATCGCCCACCCCTAGTTTTAGCTTTATCTGGTTCATATTAAGATCTCCTTTTAGGCCTGACGAAGCCCTAATGATGGATGTTTTTAAGGTATTTTTGATTTTTTTGGGAATATTATGTGGCTATTATGAGCAGAGGTGGATAGTACTTAGTTACATTTATTTGAGAAACTTTTTACTCCATAGAGTAGATTTATTGCACAATATGTTTTACTTTTACTTGAGTAAAGACTCAGGGCTCACCTAGTACTTTTCTGCTATTACTCGAGTAATTATGTGAATGAGTACTTTTTACTTTTACTTGATTAGTAATGGAAATAACGGTACTCTTACTTGAGTAAAATTACTGGCTACTCTACCCACCTCTGATTGTGAGACATGCCAATGGTCGGAGTCTGGACTGAAACATTGAGACGAGTTGCTAAACTGCAACACTAAACTTAAAAAAGCACTTGAATAATAGAAGTTGTCAGCAGATCCCATTACTATTATGCCCCCTAAGGCTCCTTGTACAATGGTAAACAGTGCTTTGTGTCTTGAACAGTGCGTACAGTGAGGTAATGCTGCAGGATTGTCTGGAGAGAGTGTGTGTTTTGTGTGCAGACAGAGGAAACCAGGTCAGTGTTAAGTCAGCTAAGATCTTCATGCAACATTCATGAGGCCGTCATGTTTAACTAGAACTCTGGGACTACCATTCATCTGCGTGGGGCGCTTCTACAATAGTATCGCTCATAGGGTCGGGTAGAAATTTGAGTAACTTTGAATAAATTGTTCTTTTCACATCTGAAAATTAAGAAACTTATTCTTACTTGAGTAAATAAGTAAGTATTCATTTATTCATCTTCTACCACTACTGTTAGGGGTTTCGCGGGTGACTGGACCTATCTTATTGGGCATTAGGCGGGATACACCCTGGACAATGGCCAGTTAGTAACAGGGCTAACACTGAGACATTTACAGACAGATAGCCATTCACACTGTCGTACTTTTCTCTCTCTGTCTGTCTGTCTGTCTGTCATGCATGCCTTTGGGTAGTGGGAGGAAGCCAGAGAACCCAGGGAGAACCCACAGTAACATATCATTTCTCAAGTAAAAATCAAAAGTATGTGCAAGAAACAGTACTCTTAGAAGTCATATAAAAAAAAAAACTCAGATTCAGTCAATTTAAGTGATCAGATATGTTCAAAGTTATTCAGTTAACTTAACACAACTTAACAAATTGACTACCTTTTACTTCTGCTTAGTCTGAAATATCAATCCTCTTACTTGGTTGAATTTTTGGCAACCACCTCTGATCACCTGCTCCAAACGAACTCGCTTTTGTTTTTGCCAAAAAAGTCGCACCGTCCACACGTCCCTCAGAGATCAGACGTTTCAATATTTATATTTATTCATGTGTATGTTTTCTTTTCACCCCTAGAGACAACAAAACAGTCGACTCTTTGTTTTAACTTTTGAAGCTGCGAATAAGGGAGTTACAATAGGCCGATAAGACGTAGCTTTGTCTTTTTTACCTCCATCTCCGGCTAATCTTCTCCTAAGAGATGTAACCGTTGTTAAGTATCCACCAGCTTTTAGCATCCATCACAGGGATTTACTTGAGGAAGCTGGGGGGAAAGTTACTGATGAATGAGTTGACTTTGGGATAGTGGAGATTTCAAGAGGGTTTGGCTGCAGGCTCCACCACCATGTACCTCCACTACTACATACCTCCACCATAATCAGAAAAACATGGTACAGGCATGGAAACGTTTCAAAATAAAAATTTGATTGCAGTTTTAACCATTTTCAAATATTATGCAACTTTCTTTCTTTTTTTTTTTCTTTCTTTTTTTTTTTTTTTTTTTTTACGAAAACAAAATAAAATAATAATACAATTTAAATGAAGTTTACCAGCGTGTAGATCAGAAACACAAACAAGACACTAAAAAGTCACACATGCAGAACACAGCCTTTTGTTAACAAGGAAGTCAAGTTAGCACAGTTTGTATATGACAACAAAACACATGCCGCTGCAGCTCATAAATGGATTGTTATTGGTCCGTCCGCAAAATCTCACAGAAATGCTGGGAGCAAGCAACCAGACCCAACTTTTTGGGTATACCAGGCTACAGTCTTGCAGGCAATCTGAACAGTCCATCCATGCCAGATACCAACTACAAAAAAGAATTGAAAGTTTGAATTAAAAATCTCCTGATTCTTATTGACAGTATTGGTCAAAATACTTTAACAAGAAATTAGCGAAGCTTTCTTTTACCAAAATGGCCAATGTTTGTTTTTGGTCCAGGACGGAGAGATAAGTTGTATTGGTACATGATGGTAGTTGCTGCGGAGGAGGTACATTGTGGTGGAGCCTGCAGCCAGACCCCTCTCAAAAATCGAAGAATGTTTACTTCTCGTTCTGTGAAATATTATGAATAATGCACAAAAAGCATGTGTGTACAGCCTTTGTCTACATCACGGGACTCGGGGGATGGATCTAAATTACCGTTTCTTTGGGAGATTGACAGCTTAGTTTGGGGATTGTTTTGTGTGGCGTGCCAGCTGAACTAAACGCGAGCTGACCCGTGGGACACCGTGTCGCAGTAGGGGCCTTGGAGAACACTTTTGAGGGGGACGGGATTTTGGTAAAGTGAATAAATTAGGCACTGACTCAGGGGGGAGGGGGGACATTTTCATACATTAAGACAAAGAAATTGAAGATGATGATGTTCAGACTGTAATAAAATAAAATAATAATCTTTTTTTTAAATACATAAAAACTGTGGGTTTTCTCCACCTCTTTTCCCCTATTCAGTACTGTTTCAGAACTTGTTGAGACCTGGTTATGTCTTGATTTCAACCTGATTTAGTTCTTCTTTAGACCTGCTCACCCCCCCCCCCCCAAATAAAACATTTTAAAATAGTTTTCACAACGCCAGAACCAACCCTTCAAATAGGCTGCCTTTTTATTGTTTCTTTCTGTCTTGCTCAGCTCCCTCACACCATCCATCTCCATCACATTTGCAGTGCACACAAATGCTCAAAAGCCCCATTCACTTCTCCATGAGCCAGCCGTGAGTGTGAGGACGGGGCCTCTCGTTCTCCTCTACTGTCCCGATGGCTTGATTTGTGCATGGGGCTAAAAGGTCCCCTGTGCACCGCTCTGTGATGGGAAAGTCATTTTTAAACCTCGTGCCGCTCTGCAGGTATTTCCTTCTCACAAGCTGGGACGGGATGACTGTTTGTTTTGTCTTCTCTACAGAGGGTATAAATCACCCCAATGCGTCGAGACATGTGGTGATAGTAACAATAACATGACTTCATACGTGACTGTGTTTGATACGCCACTCTACGTCAGCTTCAGAAGTAGCTCGTAGCTCGGAGTCCCTTCATGAAAATGATTAAAGGGGTGGTATTATGCTTTTATAGGGTATTTAGTAATCGTTTAGGACACATGACTTATTATATTACCTTTTGTTGGTTAAAAAAACGCAACAATTACCTCAGGGGTGGCCAACGTTTTTTCGCTGCGGGCCAATAAATATTGAGGAGGGCCTCACTTTCACACTTTCCCTTTGGTTGTATGTTTTCTGACCACATATGTTAGTGTCCCTCTATATTACAACCACAGAGAAAAGTGGAAAGATATCATGTTACATTTGAAATGCCTTCCTTTTGTTGGATTATGTACATTCACGCACAGTAAAAAGACCATTTAGGCCAATTGAGAGGTAAGCCTGCTTTCTCAAAAGGTCAGTTATTCATTCACACCACAGTCACACTGGTAATGGTAAATTACCTCTGTAGCCAAAGCTGCCCTGGGGCACACTGACAGAGACGTGGCAACGGCCTCTCCGAACACCACCAAATACCAATCATGCAACCACATTTATTCATTGGCAATGTGGGTTAAGTGTCACAGTGAGACAGTATAAACAGTGCTGGCATGAGTCAAAATGTGGGATGCTGAAAATGCTGTGTATCAACACAAAGTGGACATCTGGAATGTCATAGCCGCAGAGATTCAAGATACAACAACTGTGCTGTCACCATTCTTCTTTTTCTTAGTTGGGTTGTAGTCACTGCATATATGATCCAATCCAACTTTATTTATTGAGCACTTTAAAAACAACACAGTCAACCAGTGCTGAGGTAAAAGCCAAAGAGAAAAATGTGTTTTAAGAAAGGACTTAATGAATATGATGACATCAAACAAAAGTTTAAGTGCTCTATAAAGTGAGCCAAAACACACGGAAAAAGTGTTACATTCATACACACTGTCTCAGTTTACTTCAGTAAATCAGTCCAACATTTAACTCCCATAGACTATTTCACATTGATATACTTTTTAGAAATCTCAAATACAGTCTAGAATGTGTGGATTAAAGCTGATAATTTTTTTTTGCAATAAGCTAATGGAGAAAATACAGCATCTGGAAATGTGAAACAGTCCATGTGGGTTGAACACACATCGGGTTGGACTGATCTACTGAAGTGTGAATAATTACTGCACAATTTGTAAGTTGAGCAAAGTGTGTCTGTCCACAGCCCAACGACCCAGTGACCAACATCTGTCAGGCTGCAGACAAACAACTCTTCACTCTAGTGGAATGGGCCAAAAGGATCCCTCACTTCTCTGAACTGCCACTGGACGACCAGGTCATCCTCCTACGAGCAGGTATGTATCGACCCTTTCACGTATTGACCTAAGCTGTGCATGCATCTTGTAACTCAGAATAGTGATTTTTCATTCATTTTAATAGGGGCCAAACAGGTAACTTTAATATTAGCTAATGTTTTCTAACCAGCCTCTGACATTACTATATTAATACAAGTTTCTCCATATGTGGGACATTTAAAGTTGCACTACCTGATTTAACAAAATCAAAATGTTTAAGTTTGAAAGTTTCCCTGACCTCTACTTCTGTCTGATGTTGGCTTTTATTTCTTGTGAATAAGCTGTATATAAGTGAATTTATCTAGTGAAATAAAACATCAGCTCTCACATTATTCCTGAGAGTCCAAAAATTTACATTTTCACTTTAAGGTCAGCTCAATTTGTGTCAAATCATCTTGCCACTTTTAAAGCTGGAATATATATATGTTAAAAGAGTTGCTAAGAAACATTCTATCTCATTTGGCCCAGTTATTTTGTGGTCATTGTGGGGAAAATTAATTCAAGGAGAAAAGGACTTTGACCCCCCTTTTGAAAATGTATAATTCAGACTGATTTATGTTGGTGTTTCTTGTGCCCCCCTCCATTGCCCTCCAATGATATTTCTCTGGTGCTGCTACTGCATGGTAATAAAATAGCAATAGTGTGGTAAAATATAGTAATCATGGTTAAACTTTAGTTAGTTTAGATGTTCAATTATTTCAATCAAACATTTTTTAAAATTCTTAAAAATACAATTGGATAATGGGTTAAAACTGTTTAAAGCACTGCTATACTACATAGTCAGTGAAGAACCTCGCATGGTGGGCCCCCTCAAAATTCGAAATACTCCTTGTCGAAAACAGCGCGCTAACGGCTAACGGCTAACAACTATCACGGTCAAAGCAGCAGCCATTTAAAAGCGAGAATGAATCACGCCTCTCTTTGGCAACATCGCCGTCGCCCAACCTTTTGGCCCTTGTTGCATTTGCCTGTCGCTCCAAATTACTCCGTGCGATTTCGGAATTCACCTTTGGGAAAAATGCTATCACACACCCAACGTTTTAGCTTCAGACACTTTCGTAGCCATCGTTTCTTATCCCGTGCACGTAGCGTGATGGAGGGGGGCGATCGGGGCTCGCAGGTTTTCTATAAATAACCGCTTTAGTTCTGCCGTATCGCACATAAAAGCTGGCGCAGACCTAGCTCGGGGGAGACAGAGCCATGTTGCCAGGCAGAAGAGTTAAAGGGGCCCTGTCACTCACATTGTTCCGTTGTGTGGTGTCTCTGGGTGTCATGGCCCAGCTTTGGCGTGTCAGACTTTGTGGTCTTCATCACTGTGGCAGGCGCGCATCATCCCTTTACACGCCTGTCTCTTTAAAGAGCGTGATTCAATAATAATAATAATAATGATAAAAATTATGATGATGCATTGCGGCGGCTGCGTGCTTTAGCAGTTCATGAGGTTCATTGTTATTGCCCTTTTGTTGTGTTTGCAGTGTTAGGTGATGCATTGGTGGAGGTTTGTACACTGTAAAAGAAAATAAGAAAAAAACAAAGTGCAAGTCAAATAAGCGCATTGCACCAAAAAGGACGTTCATGTCTACATGGACCGGTAATACCAACAATATCAATAGATGTCTGTGATATGGTAAAAATATAATATAATTTACTATATACCAGTGTTTCTCAAACCTTTTTTCAGGGGTCCTATGTTTTGCAACCCCCCTCTCTAGTTTTATGTGGGATTATTAAGACATTTTTTTGTAATGTTTATTTATTTTTATTTTTTACTTCCAATTATTATTAGAATGGATTGTTTGATTATTTTAGAGTCTGAATTGACTAAACATTTTTTCAAACTTATGATGTTGTTAATTTTATTTTCCTTTTAATAGTACCTATGGATATACCAAAAACATGTATTTATTTTTTTTTTGTGTTAAATTAAAAAATTCTTTGGTGACCCAATTTAAAGCTTTGGCAACCCACTTTTGGGTCCATACCGAGTGTTTGAGAACCACTGCCATATACCATACCAATAAAATACCAATACCATTTTATTAAGCCAAGATTACACATTCGAATTTGTAATAATTTCAATTGATTTTGTATTTTCTGTCTTACACTGAAGACCCTAACCCTGTTATAGCGTTATGCAAGGTTAAAAACTTTTTAACTACAAATTCAATATATGTCTAATCCAATGTTCATGATAATACTTAATATTATTTATTGTTTTTTGTTTATTAATATCAGCACTGGCATTGTTATAGTAAGAATTATGAGAAAGAGCAGAGCATAAAAGAAAGCACTGTAGCACGATTCAGTGATCTTCCCAGTTTCCCATATCACACATCTATTTCGAGTTCTGGTTTAGTCCTACCTCAACATCTCTGACCATTATAAGCTGATATCACTGATTAGTCCTGATTTAATTCTGATTTGGACGTGGTTTTGTCGTTGATTGTCCTGGTCCATATCTGAATCTATTTAATATGTGTATTGTAACCTGTTTGCAGGTTGGAATGAGCTGCTGATCGCGTCGTTCTCACACCGGTCGATAGCGGTGAAAGATGGGATCCTGCTGGCAACCGGGCTCCACGTGCACCGGAACAGCGCCCACAGTGCCGGGGTGGGAGCCATCTTTGACAGGTGAAAACAACATTATATAAGCCATTAACCCATTTAATCCCACTCTGTCCAATCTCCAACAAAAACTGAAATATGAGTTGTGGTCTCGAGTGTTTAGATGTAGTTTGATAGAGTTGATTCTATGACTGTTAAAGCCTGAAGCCTTTAGGTTAAACAGTGGTTACCGCAGTTTAATTTTCCTATTAGTCAACATGTCTCTGTCACAGGCCCTCTGATAGGCCCTTGTCTCATTTTGACACACACCTGTAGTGAATCAGGAGTTTGATTTGAGAGCATGGCTCACACCACATTCACCCCAAACCTTCACCAGCCTCTGTCTC
>JAVQKC010004872.1:0-14779 GCA_036025475.1 Philypnodon macrostomus
CTCTCACAGTGGACATGCACCTACGATGAAAATTCCAGAGCCCTCCATGACTTCTAAGTGGGAGAAATAGCAAAATAGCAAGGTGTTCAAATACTTGTTTTCTTCACTGTATACTTTATCTCAGTCTGTATATGCTTTATCTCAGTCTGTATATGCCTTATCTCAATCTGTGTATGCTTTATCTCAGTCTGTATATGCCTTATCTCAATCTGTATATGCGTTATCTAAATCTGTATATGCTTTATCTCAGTCTGTATATGCCTTATCTCAATCTGTATATGCGTTATCTCAATCTGTATATGCTTTATCTGAATCTGTATATGCTTTGTCTCAATCTGTATATGCTTTATCTGAATCTGTATATGCCTTATCTCAATCTGTATATGCTTTATCTCAATCTGTATGTAAAGTAGGTAATCTGCCATAATTAGTTACTTTAGCCCCTCAACTGGCCTCTACAGCAACATCAGGTCAGATTTTGTGGGACCAAGAGTCATCAAGTTTTACTTTAGTCCCTCCCCTGGCCTTACATCATAGAGCAGGGTCAGATAGTAGATTTTAAGCATTTTTTATTTATTTGTTTATTTATTTATCTTGTATTTATTTTTGGAAGCCCGCTGATTAAATCTTCAATGTGATACTCTCAGGGTGTGCCAACTTGCATTTGTCCAGGATGCACACCGCCACTTGAAACGAAACGTCTGATTCAAGATCTTCCTCAGAGTGCTCAGAGATAGGATAAGATCTTGTCTTGTATGATTTATCAAATAAGCTGCCATCACTCCTATACAGCAAATAATTAACAGAACAGGTGTATTCTGTCACTAACAAAGCCGAAATCCCAGCTTCAATGGATGGGTGAATAAGCCCAATAGACATCTGCTGTGGGGAAAAAAACTGTGTTAGTGGTATCTAAATAGAATCACATTTTCGTCAGTGCTTCGATGAGGTCTCCAGCTTAAAAGAGCATTGAGAAAGAGATGCAGGAAGACAGAACAGTTAAAAAATCTGGATTCTTCTCTTGGTTTGAATGAAGCAGACTGGATTGTATGTAATTTGAAAACTGTTGTAGTGGTGCAAGTTCACTTTTGTAATAAGGTGTGGGGTGGATAGAAATTATAGCCACTAACTGCCCATGGTCCAGGCCAGGGTGTACCCCGCCTATGGCCCATAGTTGCTGGGATGGGCTCCAGTCACCCCCAATAAGTGAAAGAAGATGAATGCATAAACTTCTTTGCCTCCATCTTGTTTTTGTGTGCAAAACTTTGCTAGTTTTCTTTTTAATGGCTTCTTCTCAGATGGTGGGTCATATTACAAAACTGTCTGCCTCTGAAGCACTGTCATTGGATTTTTGAAAAGGGCCCTGACTCGCTTGAGACATCAAACACGATAATGAATACAGCTATACAACTATGGAAAAAGATGCTGTTCTGTAGAGACGGACGGACATACAGCCTTGACCAATGTTTCATCTGAGGGCAGTCAGTGAAAATGAAACTGACTTACTGATGTAAATAAGGCTCCGGTTAGGGGCATACATAACTTGTAGAATATAAGAATATATACTAACGCAATACATTTACTTTGATTATTCAAGTCTCAGTCTGACTTCCAGGATGAGACCCTGTACGCCCTGTTTATATTGGTTGCATTGGTTGTGACTTCAAATGAAATAGGCAGCCAAAAGAATATCAAAAACAGTGGTACCATCAGTTGCTCAAGTGTAAAAAACATATTAAACGTGTTATAGATAACACGTAATAGATAGATATAGATAAAGTTATATAGAAGATACAATAATGAACATATATGGAGGTCTGTAGTCAAGGGTCATTTCCCTCAGCCTGCCCAGACCAGACACTCAACACACCCAGTTATATGTACAATCTCTTGCCACTTTATTGAGTTCACCTTTATAACAGTGACTGAGAGTTTAAGGAGAATGGTCCCTAAAAAAGAAATATCAAGTGAGCGCCAGATCTGTGAGCAGTTGGGAATCCACAGTTACAGAGTATACTTCTACTACTACTCTGCACTCACTTTACAAAGGAACTGTAACAATTCTGGATACAAAAAAAACAAACATTTCTCATCACTGTCCAACGATACAAAAACACAGATTACTCAGCTGGGAAAACATGGTCAAATATTCAAATCCCCTCCTCTTCACCAGTTTGTTAATATCTGAACATCTGACCACAGCAGAGCCAGAGGTGCACTGAGGGGAGACTGTATTATTCCCTTAAGGAAAAGTGTATTTGGGCAAACTGTTTTCTCTGTTCGAGCTCCTACTAGGTGGAACCTCACCCCATCACCATCAGAAATCTAAACATATATGATACATTTAAGACACAGTTAAAGAAATGGCTCATTGATAATCAGAGCTGTCAACACTAACTAGATCTGCTCTCGCTGCCCCCTGCTGGCATCTTGCCTGTGTGTACGTGTTCATGTCTAAGTGCTGGTCTGTGTCTCTAATGTACATTTTTGCTTAATAGCAAATATAATAATAGTAAATATGTAATTTTACTCTTTTAGGGTGACTTTTACCATCTGTCTATGGACTGCAGGTGAAAAATACCCTTCTGCCTAACTCTGGCCTATTGACAGAGATGTTTATTAACATGCAGTGTCCCTGTAATAAGAAAATGCATAAAACAATACTTTACTATGTATCTTTGCTTCAGCTTTAGCTTTGCATTCACATTTAAGGTCAAAGTAGGCTCACATTTAAGGTCAAAGTAGGCTCACATTTAAGGTCAAAGTAGGCTCACATTTAAGGTCAAAGTGGGCTCACATTTAAGGTCAAAGTAGGCTCACATTTAGGATCAAAGCAGGCTCATATTTAAGGTCAAAGTAGGCTCACATTTAAGGTAAAGTAGGCTCACATTTAAGGTAAAGTAGGCTCACATTTAAGGTCAAAGTAGGCTCACATTTAAGGTCAAAGTGGGCTCACATGTAAGGTCAAAGTAGGCTCACATTGAAGGTCAAAGTAGGCTCACATTAAAGGTCAAAGTAGGCTACAGTATATGTTTGTAAGTCTGAATCTAAATGCATATCACAATGAACCCTGAGGAGAAATCCCAGAAGTATTTCCAACATAACAGCATCACTTCAGCACTTCACCTTGCGCCTCACATATCACTATCTTCCCAGGACAGAGAACACCGGTGTCAGCAGAAAACTTAAGGGAAACAAATATCAAGAGGAAACAGATAGAGTGGCAGGTGTGTGCAGAGGTAAGAGTTTCTTTGTCTGTGAGCTGTGGGCAAGATGAATGTACCATGTGAAGAGAGAGCAAATGGGTAAAAATAATGGTTGTCAGGGTTTAAATAAATAGAGTTGTTTACCACAGATGTACACAAGACAAGATCACATTTCAAAACAAATTCACTGTAGATGCAAGGGTATTGTTGTTTTAAAAGTGTCTGACGTCAGCTAAAATAGGAAGATAAATCTCAAACCTCCGCTTTAGGACAGTGGCTCTCAAATATTTCATGGTAAATTGAAACCGCAGTGTTTCCGAGTACCATTGTGATATACCAGAATGAGCCCAAAGAGACTAGAGTATAAATAAAATACAGAATTAAATAATATAGATAATACAGGGACTACATCAGATCTAAAACAGGTCTTCATTATAGGACTGAACCAGTACTAACCAAGACAAAACTAAGTCTGAACCAGGCCTACAGCAAGTCAATTTCAGGACTTAACCTGGTCTAAACAGAACCTGAGACTTTCTTTGCACAAATTTGGAAGAGAATTTCCCATACAAATATCTGATTAAGTGGCATTCTGTCAGTAAAAATCCCTTGTTCATGCCAGAGTTTTGAGAAGAATCCAACAAGATCCGTAGACGAATGCACAAATGAAATCTTGACGTTACAAGACTCCTCCTGAATACCAGAAATATGTCACGTCACACCAATAGTACCTGTACCGCAGTTTGAGAACCACTGTTTTAGTAGACACCACTTGTCATATAGCTTCCTTTTATATCTGCAGCGTTTTTCAGTACACACTCTTTTATGCTCGTCCTTAACCCACGCCTGTATAAGACATGCACTGTCAGGCACAAGCACAATTCTTTGGGCTAGAATGTGTATGTTTTTTGCAACACACACTCTCAGGGCTCTTCACGTCTGAAATGAGCTGGAAAAGTAACTGCGAAGCCTAAAGCTATATCTCTGGGATGAATACAACTGTTCCATTACAAACACCTCTAATGTTGCCATGGAGCGACTGACTCACCAGGCAGTCCCCATCACTTCCAGCTTTTATGCCAATGTACCCACACCATTGTTTTTGAAGCACATAGTTCAGAATAAAAGAGTTATCACCATATGTGCTCGGATAATGAGAAGAAAAAAAGGTTTGATCCATACTGGGTATACTCGTGTGTTTATGTGTCTATACCGGAGTAGTGATTCTCAACTTGTGGTACAGGTAATATGGGTGGTACATCAGCTTTTCATATACTATACATATAAGTCTTTTGTTTGAGTCTATGAGATTGGACTTGTTAACCACTGCATATCCCGCACAGTCCTTAAGACACAGTTGAATCATGGCTTTGGTGTGTCCTGGTTTAGACCTGGTTTCAACCTGGTTTAGATTTGGTTAATGTATTACAAAACATGTATAAATCATATATATATATATATATATATATGCCCGGTTTCATACATTTCCCATTGATTTAGATCTACCTGATAGGCCCAATTTAGACCAGTTTTTTTTTCGTGAATTAGGTTTTGACCAAGCTCACTTTTATTCCATAAAATTGGGCTGCAATTTAGCACTGATGTATAAACTCTACAGCTCACCTTGACATTGTTGATTTAAATTCAAACTCCGGCTCCCCCACTCCTGGAAACAGGCCTAAAAACCTGAAAACTTTGAAAAACAAAGAATTTGGTGAGTGAGTGTGTAGTGGTAATGTGTGGCACATAGTGACATCTGTGGAAGGATTAGTGTAAAAGCAGCCCCCCTCGCCTTCTCTGACTGTTTTAATCTGCCCGTCACAGCTGTGTAATCGAATTGAGAATTTCTGCTAGATTTGTTTATCCCTAGGTCTACTTTGAAAAAGATTTTTCTGCAAAAGCAATGATGAACTTTGTAGGCCTTACATTCACTTGATTTCTGAAAATATTGTGGTGGTAAATTAATTAAACTTTATCAAACTAATTTACTGTTAGGCCAATATATTTGTATGAATTTGTTTTCTTTTATTCTTCTTAGGGTTAGCAGGATGCATCTCTGAGCAACTAAGTCTTAAATAAACATTTACCTCCTTGCTGAGAGGCAGGAAAGCTCATCACTCACCCTCTGTGCACCCTGAATGTTGTGGAGTCATTCCAGTACTGATGATGATGCAAACCTTCTTCATAAAAGATGACGTCCAGCACATAAAATACACTTCAAAAACACATATGGTCAAAGAGAGAATAATAGAACAAAGTCACACTGTAATAACATGTAACTACATTGTACATACAGAATGATTTAGGTTGTGGTTACATGTGATTAGTTTGTTACACAGTGTATTACATTGTACTTAATGAGGCAGATACAATGTAGTTAAGGGTTATGTAAAATAAAGTGTTACCTAGAACAAAAATATATTTAATTGCATAACAGTCTATTCCAGGAATGTGCAATGGGACAAACATGGTTATCTGCTTTTGGTAATGAACTTACTTAACTGGTAAAATATCTGGTAAAATGCCCCCTGTTACTACTTTGCTCAGAACAGCATTAAACTATCTCTTCTATTTGTTTAAAACCAGGGAATATAAAAATCCTCTTGAGCAACTATTTGGATCAAACTCATTTACCCTGTCATTGCAAAGCTTCATCGAGTTATATTTTTCTCTTTAGTCAATTTGGTCCTTTCGTTTTTCTGTCACTACTAAGCTGTTGTCTTCACTGTGTCTCATTAATGCAAGGATATCCGTGTCTGCTTTTGTCACCATCTTTGTAAAAATCTGTGACATTATCTTGTGATGCACCGAGAGCACTGTCACTGTCAGACAGGCACTGACAGCCAGGTGTACGGTGAAGGCTCAGGAACTTTGTCTTAATGAGCTGCCACACACTGCAGATTCACCCAAGAAACCACTGTATCTGCTCGAAGTTCATCTCACCAACAACTTCTAGTGTATAGTCTAGTTTACACTGCGTCCCACAGAGCTGTCCACAAAATATCAAAGTCTGTGAACACAAGCGACCTTGTCTCTTCTGGCCTACATTATGAGGAGTGTGCCATGAAGAGGGTCCACTAATGCACTGTAATCCTTCAACACAATGACCCCAATCCTTTAAATCTGTCAATAGAGAAGCTGATGCTCCAGATTACTGCTCCGGCTGAAATGATACCAAGAACATCTACTTCTGTCTTCGTGTTTGTAAGACATATGTTTTATGCTATTATACCCAAGTCATATAGATCCAGGCTGTTTTTGACTCCACAAAGTGCATATTGATATTCTTGTAGTCAAAATCGACCTTTAAACTGTGTTTCTTTATATTCTTTGGAAACTGAAAAGTGAGTAAATGTTGTCTGAGGACTGAGGTTTTGTCACCACCACAGAGTCATACTGACAGCACTTTTTTGGTCCTGTGCGTTAGAACTGTTGAGTTTAGAATTCTGCATCCTGTATGATACAGCAGGCCTGCAATCAAAGATGCTGGGCCACGATGCATCACAGAGACAGCCTTGAAAAACTGCTTATCTCTGAGCAGAGTTTGTTTACTCTTCCTATCGTTGCTGGACAGATAAATCGACTGGAATGGGGGAGGCTTTAGACACATACAAAAAAAGCCGGGCCTGTAGGTACAGAATTTGGGAGGAAGTTATTAAAATTGCTTTTATCAAGCCTGTCAATCCACCCGGCGATTGTGCAGCAGGGAGTGAGGATGCATGCTGTCATATCCACAGCTGCCAGTTCCTGAGGTGCAGGCCATCAGATTATCAAGGCTTGTGTGAGCTGGGGACACTGTTTATGCATACCAGCTCCAAGAATGTAATTTTACGTTCTGTGTTCTGACGCTCTGTACAGAAAGAGAGGAAAAAGAAGAGGGGAAATGGGAGACAAATGAGCCCAGACTTATCATATGCAAGCTGTGAAATTGATAAAATACATACTCCTTGGTGGACACTGTCACAATGCACAAAATGAGAATCACTTTCTCTTGCCTGTCTTTCCCCATGTCTCTAAGCCACTGTTATTTTGAGCAGAAATAAAAGACGCAGCAGCACATGCCAATATTGGAAAGCACATGAAATACATCTCTGTCAGTGTGACATTTGACTGTATTATGACATCAGACTCAAATCACATTCAGCAGTGATTAAACATAATTTAATCAGAATGATTCATGCCCAGGCTTTAGCCTTTAAGCCAAACTATTCACTGTGCTTCTTCATGAGGCACATTATTCATTCAAAAGGCAATGAAAAAAGACAAACAGAAACTAAAACTAATGTCACCATTGTACCATTGTACCCATTAGGTCTTTATTGATGGGCTCATGTAGGAAATACATTACATTTTGGTTAAAAGTAGAGGGATTTTACATAGAAAAGGCATCATAGTTTTTCATTCAAACATAAAAAGTTGGTGACAGTGAAATTTGCATTGCTGTTTTAGGAGACCAAAAATAGACAAACTGGAGTACCCCCGGAGAGGCGGGAAGCCCAAGGTAACATTGTTAAGAAATTCAGAGAAATGTCCATTTTAAAGTCTGCACAGACTATATTTGCATAACATGCATTTGATTTGAATAAATATCCAGCAAAAAATATGGTGAGATCGTTTACAATAAATTGATAAATGCTGCATTCTCTGACAACTTGCAAAATACTTCAGGTATTCTCTGGTGGAATTCAATAATAAAAACAGAAAAAGCTGGAGAGAAAACATAGAATCATTTACATGAAATAATCCCACTGTACTGCATCACCCTGACAAGTAAAAAAAAAATCATCTGTTCATGAGGGAAGTCACGTTATACAAAAGAGACAGGGAATGAAATATTTGTACTGAGTTAGAAACAGAATAAAGGCGTATAAATATATGTACTTTGTTAGCACATAAATATTTCACACACAAAACCTCTCTTGACGCTTATACATTTCAAACTGCTGTCAACATAACATAAATCTTTCTTTTTGCTGCAAATACATAATCCATTTTCAACACATTCAATCCAACACATTTCATAAAGTCTTTATCAATAAATGCATCTTCCTTAATCAATTTAAAAATATAAGAATTCTCTGACAGAATAAGTCGAATCTGCTCCCGGTCACTATTTTTACAGTCACTTCAAACTCACTGCGGCTCTCCCATGGGTGTCACCATGGGCCAGGGCATGTCAGGGAGGGGTGTCGGAAGCTCAGGGGGGGCTGGGGGTGGCAGGGCTTGTTGGTTAGCCCAGTTAAAATCCACACCATTTTTCTTGAGAGCAGCCAAATGCTTAATGTCCAGCGTGGTGAAGGTGGTGAACTGGACTTGGTTCCTCTTACTAGTTGGTGAATGGAGCGGCTCATTGCGGTGTGGCCTTGCTAATAAAGTGGCCGACCGGTTCGCCATCGGGTCAATGGGCTTTCCCGGGACCTGCAGCTGGGAGCTCGTCCTGCAGCGGCCCAGCGTAGCGGTTCTCTCTGGGATAGTGGGCATGGTCACTGTGGGGATGCTGGTCTCCATGTTGTGATGATGATGCCCCATGGAGTCTACGGAGTGTTGAGACACTAAGGGGCGCTCTCGCTTTAGTGTGCCCACCGGAGCTGGAGTGCCTGGAGGTGGGGGGTTGTGACCGTTGCTACTGCCAAGCCAAACCCAGTCATGTTTGTGATCTTTGGGGACCCCGGGAGGTGGAGGGATGGATTGTATGGGTGTCTTCTGATTACGGAAGCAGAGGTTATATGAAACACAGTTAAGCAGGAAGGCTAGAATGGCCACGCATGACACTCCGACCAACGCATACATGCCGATTTCTAAGTCGGACATGGCGCGGAATGTCCGAATGAGATCGCTTTCGATAAATGTTGGGGTTTTGGATTTGGGAAGCTCTTTTTTAGGAGTGAGCTCTGTTTTTGGCATGTCCTTGTCAAACATGTTGCCAAAGTTTTTTTGTTCTTTTACTCCTGGTGCTGTGGTAGTGGACTTGGTGATGCTCTGTGGCGTATTGAGTGCTGGGCTGGTGGTTATAACTGCAGTTGTGGCCTGTGTGTCTCTAATGGTGTTCCCCACCCATACGACATGTGGCTGAACAGGCCTGGTTGATACTATGGTGGTCGTTGTTGTTGTTGTTTCGGCTACAGTGGTCGGATCAGTTACTGTGCTTTGAAACACAGCCTTATCTCCATCTGTTACCGCAAGCTGGGACGTTTTAATCTCGCCAACCATTTCTGACGGGAGACCTTTACCCCCTTCCATGCTAGGCCCTCCCCCATCTTCATCTTCCGTAATGCTGTTGCTTTGAATGTTTATCCGGAGCAGTCCTGTGCCCGACACCAGCTTGCTTTTCCTCTTGGACTTTTGGCATTCCTCACAGATCCTCAGTTCAACTCGGACCAGCGCGCCCTGGCCCTCCCCTTCACCTTGAGTGACCACAAATGTGTTCTGCGGGGTGCGCCGTACTGTGGCCACGCTCTCATCTGGGGTCGTGACGGTCAGAGAGTAGATAGTATGGTCAAACAAGTCCAAAGGAACAACCGCCCCATCACTGAAATGGACCCAGCAGGTGACCACTGCTTCCTGAGAGATAGAAAACAAGAGCGGAATGGTATGAGATGAGTTTGAAAATACAAAGAATGGTATTAGATCTACCCATAATGTCTTTGGCCATTGTCCAAACAACAGCAGCTTTCTTCAAAGTTTAGAAGTTTAGTTTTGTCAGTGTTGCCAAGTGATGTAGACCAATGGGAGTGAAATAATGTATTTTTTTATATATATATACCTTTTGATGATAAAATATTCTCCAGTGAAAAACCCTCAAATACAGGAAAAGAAATCATATGCATTCTGTCAGTGCACAGCAAAAGCCATTAGCTTCCTTCCTTTTCAGTGATAGTATAATAACTCTTAATAACACAAAATGAACGCTAATATCTTTATGATTACGCTCTGTTGGATGCAGCCCGGATCATAATTCTGTAAAATCACAGGCAGGAAAGTAATTTAGCCAAAGTGGATAAAGAGAATTTAATACAGCAAATTAACAAAAAGGCCTGGGTCATGCAAAGAGCAGAATTAGCTCGTCTAATTTCATGAATACACTATGACCCATTTCCAGTTTCAAATGTAAGCCACTGGGATACTGACATAACCTATATTTGCTTTGAAAGCATCCCCAATAGCCCTGAGCAGAACATTAACAGCTTGCCATGGCAGACACAATTGGCTGGTCATCAGCAGTGGCATGGCTCTAATAGTTTATTATTGACAGTGACAGAACAGCCACAGTGGGAGAGGGTGCTGTAGGTAAGTGAGCTGTCCTAGCCGCTGCAGACTTGTCTAATTACTGGTGCATGTTGTTGCAGGAGAGCTGGTTTTAAATGGGCACGCTGCCATGGCTAAATGTGCAAGGGAGCTTTAAAAATGATCACGCTCGCGCCCCGTCTGCCTCTGCCTCTTTCAAACAGCAGGGCACCCACAGTCGGAGCTGTGAATACAATAAACACTCAACATATTGCACCCCTGAGGTCACTGTTGCATGTATCTGCTCTGTTGTGACAAGTCTTGTAATTTACATTTTGGGCTTACTCAAACATACAGCGTTATCATTGATGTATTTTAAATAGACTCCATGGGGTGAGTGGTGAATTACATTGTATTCATGTATGCTTGTTGGGTGCCTTTTAATTAACTGTGAACTGCAGAAAACACAATGCAACATGTTTATTTTTCACCAGTCCTTAAAAATATATAAATTATAGCTAATCATGCTATAAATGCAAGATTGAAAATGACTTAAACATAATGCAGGTATTAGATTTGAGCATAGTGGATCATCGAACAACAGGACAGATGCTAACATGACCAACCTTTGATCGTAGAATTCATGAATAAAGTTGGATTTAATTGAATATAGATGTGTAATAATAGTTATACAGTTATATAGTAATACAGTGTTGTCTCAAAAAGTAACAATTGCTTGCCCATAGTTACGAAAATGAAGCATTGACTAAAAAGTTTGTGTTAATTTATTTTACAGTCACAAATTCCTCTAAAGAATAACTACTTTTTAGTTTGTTTTGTTAAAATAACCTGGCCATAATTCAGATCCCTTTTGAAATTCTTTTAAATCTAAGCCAAAATAATTCATAACCCATTTTAGAGCCAACAGTTATTAACCAAACAACTGCATGCAAAAGTGGAGGATTATGTGGCTGCAGACGCTTGTTATTCACATGCATGTGTGAGTCAGACACTAAGAGACTTTTGCCAGAGGCTTGCTTGTTAGAACAGACAACAGATTATTAATAGATGATTCACATATGAATAAATGACAAACTAAAAGAGACAGTGCCAATAATAAGAACAATGCATTGAAAAGAGCTGATATGTGCAGATGTTATGATGTTAAATCAACACAGACATTGTCATCTGTTATAGTTGGCATTACCTCAATAGAGTATTTTTGACAATTATAATAAACAGGAATAAAACACACTGTGTGGGTTCTTTTGTGTGAAATTTATATTGCTGCCTGGAGCCTTTTACACATCCATTATTAGGCTGTTGCATGATGATGTGTGTGATTGCAATCCTAACACATAATCATTTCTGACCTACTAACAAGTTGAATAGTAATAACATACTTCACTCAATGTTTTTTCTGTCACGTGAATACCAGCGGTAGACTATAACTAAATACATGTATTCATTTTAATCTCATAAGTCTGTGCTTATTTATTTTGTTTTTCACTTTGTAGATTTTAACTACGTAGCACAGTAAAATCCTCAATACTTCAATAATTCATCATGGATTCGTGCAATTACTTCATTATTTACAATAATCATCAATTTATTTATGTCTTAGTCTCAGAATATGTGATACTCAATACTTGTTTGCATTCATATTTCAATATATAACAACGTAGAATAGCTCTTCACTGTTTAGCAGTAATATAGCATTAATTAAAGATTAATATAGATACTTAATTAACAAATATGTTTCAAAATGTGAATTGATTTACATAAAGTTATACCTTAGGCACAAGAATAACAGTACTTATGAATTGTGCTTGAAGTAATACTTAGTAAATTATCAATTAACTGGTTATTAATGCCTAACTAATGCTAACAGCTTAACTGATGCTTAATAATGTGAGTTACCACTATACTTTTACTTCTTCCACATCTGTTTGCAACCATAGAGCACTTAAATAGACATTTAATTGCTTAAATGAAGCGTCCAGTTTTTGACTCCGACCTGCTTAAACTGTGTGATGACCTCCCGTGTAGTTGCCGTGGCGACTATAGCCCTGTTGCCTTCTGGGCTGAGCTGCAGAGACAGAGAAAGTCCCGACACCAACTGCACCCCGAGCTCCATCACACTGACTTTATCATCCACCACGCGGATGCTCCTCTCTGCCAAGATGGAGGATGTTACCGGGGACAACACCTGCAACAAGCCAAAGATGAATAACTCACTCTTTTATGAAAATATTGTCAAAAAGATGGTATATTTGACAAACCTGTACAGTGGTTGTGCCCACAGCCCGTCCTTGAAGAATGACACCATCTTGAACTCTGGCAATCTCTGGATCCACTACTTTCACAAAACTGTGCACTAGATTGGTCACGTCGACCTGGGGAAAAAAAGTTGTTGAAATAGAAACTACCGATGTCATTTAAGTACGGACAGAACTGGAACTTATTTGAGTGGCAGTTTATGTAAAATGTTGTGACTGATTTGATTGAGAGGCCAATCTTAGCTGGTTTGGATGTGAATATACTGTGGGTAGTAGTATAATGTTGCTGCCAGACAGTAGGCCTAGAGAAAGACCAACAAGGATGTTCATGGTTGTAGTGAAAGAGGATATGAAGCAAGTTGGTGTGTGGGAGGTTCTATAGTTACAGTGCCATGACATTCATTACAGGTGAATTGGTGAAACTAAATTGGCATATGTAAGAGTCAGCCCTATTAGGAGATACCATGCAAGCACCATGCCTCAGGAAGTAGGTCAGGATACATGACTAAATGAATTATTGAATGCCAAACACAAGTATGATGTAATCTTATTTCATGTTGCTTCTGTTTGTACCTGCCAGTCAGACCCTATGAAGTACTCTACAGGTTGGTCAGGAGTGAGAGGGGCCAGTATTGTCTCAGAGTCAGGTTCGGCTGTAAACGGAGTGAGCACCCGTATGGTCGAGTGCTGGTACTGGAGCATGCAGCCTCTACCCTTCCTCATCTCCTCCTCCTCCTCACTGTCCCAGGTTGACCTGAAAGTAATTCACAAAACAATAACATATGAATATGAGAATGTATAATTGAATTTCAGTGCTTCATATCTTGCGTTTGTGTTTCTCAGAAGCAGCAGATCTCAGTTTCAGGAAAATTGTTTATTATGTGTCTGTTCTATGAGCTTGTAATGTCTATTTACATCACTGTAAGTAAAATATGCCAATACGCCAGCCGATGTAAGGGTAATTCTTATATTCAAAACAACACCCACACATTCATTAAGTAAGACTCAGAAAGTGCTTCACATTAAAAAATGGTTAAAAAAAATGACAATACAGTATTAATACAATAGGCTAGTCTATACGTTCTTAAATACTTCTTGAAAGACTCAACAGACATAACCTGGGTGCAGCCAACTCAAATGCATGGTCGTCCCTGGTTATGAACTTTGTTTGAGGGACAATTAAAAGGTCCTATTAAGCAGACCTAAGGCTCCTACCAGGAACATGCCTGTGGAGGAGATCTGATTGGTAATGTGGCCAACTGGATCCTATAGCGTACGGGTAACCGATGTAGGGTGTCCATGACAGGAGTAATGTAACAGTATCTAGAAGATTTAGTTCATAACCTGGCTTCGACATTCTGTACTAGTTGAGGACTTCTATTGATGTTGTGGTGAGACCAGAAAATAGAGAATTATTACAGTAATCAAGGTTTGAGTTCGGTATGGGCCACAATAGAACTGAGCTTAGAAATATTTGAAAGGTCAATGTTTGTATGTGTCGATTGAAATATATGTTCTGATCAAGGATGACCCCAAGATTTTGTAAAGAGGGGTGAATGTTAGAGTTTAGAGACCCAATACACCTAGAGCCACTAGCCACTGTAGCTAATTCTGGCATATTTACTGTGATGCTTTTTGTGCATATGTTGATTAATATGCACTGTCCTAAATAAATAAATAAGAAATAGGAAGAGACCTTTGGAACAACATCAACATTGTTATCGGGGGTAACTATGAGAATTTGAGTTTTGCAGGGATTTAGCTGAAGAGAATTGATTGACAGGTAGGAAGAGAACCAATCTAGTGCACTACCAGAAATGCCAGAAAGTTTTTCGAGTCTGTAGAATGCCATGGTCAACGGTATCGAAAGCGCAGCTTGACACGTGCCTCTGTCGGAGGCCATTAAGATATTGTGCACTCGGAGTAGGGCTGAGTAGTTAAAGTGGAGCTAACCCCCCTGTAAGAGGCTAACTCCGCCCCCAGACAATTTTTAAAAATTCCACAAAAATAGGCAGGGCCGAAGACACAGAGGGGTACGCCTAAGTGTGCGGGGGATGAGCGGGGGGTTAG
>JAVQKC010004876.1:0-10140 GCA_036025475.1 Philypnodon macrostomus
AAGAAGTACCCAAATCGATACAGTTCGGCGTCTTTATGGTATGTACCTGTGTGCAAATGTTGAAAATGATCCGGCAATTGGTTTTTGAGTTATCGCGTTCACAGCTAGGATCTGCGGACGCGGACGTGGGCGCGGACGCGGACGCGCACCGACGTGATTCCATAATATCGGCGACACGCTGTTTTCGCCGATATAATTAATATTCATCGAATAAGTTCGGCGTCTTTATGGTATGTACCTGTGTGCAAATGTTGAAACTGATCCGGCAATTTGTTTTTGAGTTATCACGTTCACAGCTAGGATCTGCGGACGAACACTGACGTGATTCGTCCGTGACATGCTGTTTTCGCCGATATAATTACGGTAACTTTAAAAAGGATTGACCTACAGTCAGAGCAGGTGAATACTACCATCTTTATTTTGAGTATCATACATGTGCACATTCATGCATTTTCTACACACAACATACAATCTCCTCCATCAAAATGGGTCAGTCGTCAAAGCGGATTGAGCGAGTTGCATTTACATCAATAGAGAACTTTTTAGATGGTGCTGCAAACCCAAGTCCAGCTCCTCTGTTACTGAAGTCCATGTGGCGTGAGTGGGCGCGCTCAAACTCGCCCTGAAGTCCTTGTTGAAGCTGCTGTTGTGCATTTTTTGCTAGAGCCATGTTTGCATTTTTGGTACTTGAAGAAGCCGACTGAAAACCTTTTTTGAAGCCACCCATTAAACGGAGAAACTTCTGCTGTGTTTCCGAGCTACCAAACTCGGCAGTGCTCCATTGTCCAAAACCCTTAGAGAAGACATAAGGGCATAAACACATTGAAATCAGTTTATTTTTTCACGGAACAAGCCAAGCTAATAAAGAAAATGCAACATCAACTGTACACATTACACAGCAATACATCAATCACCGATTTCTTCTTTTTTATTTTCAAAGGACCACAACTAACCGAGGGATTTGCTGCTTTCTTAGGCTGTGATGCCTTATCAATTTCCATCTGCAAGGCTTGTCTTCTCTCCTATAAGAAAATGAGATGCATGGTTTAATAAAAATACTAATTTGTGAGTACTTTATACATCTGTAAAATACTTTACCTGGTTGATGTTTACTTCATCGGTATTGCCAGCTTTTTCAGAGAGGAAAACCACCTCCCCATGTGATGAGTCCTGAAACTGCATAATATATTGAACGTTGAGTTAAAAAAAAACTTCAGGATCATCTCAAAGTTCAAATGTTACTATACATACCTCATCGTAAGCCTGCTCATTTTTTACTATCTTCATTTTCTTCTTTTTTGTTCCAGCATCACCTTCACACTCCATCTTTTTTGAGCGTTTCTTTTGTTTACCCGTGTTTGTTGCAACCTCCTCGACTTGACATTCAGGCAGTAAAGGTTCTTTGTGACTTTCTTTTGGGACCTTCTTCTTTTTCTTTGGCTCTGGATTGGCCGTTACATCCATAGAGACCATTACACTTTCAGACTTGGCTTTTTTATGTTTTTTCTCTTTAACGGGATTGTCTTTAGATTGCTCTTCTTCATATTTTGAATGAACTTTCTTCTTCTTCTTCTCTTTTTTAACTTTACTAACCATTTCTTTATCCTCAATAACAATAGGCTCGTCTTTAGCCATATGTACCCCGTTTACAGGTGGGTTTAGTTTATTTTTCTTGGACTTTTTTGTTCTCGTTTCATTAACAGAAGTGTCCACCTCTTCTTTTGCAGATCGTTTTGTTTTCTTCTTTGTATTTTTTACCCCAGTCTCTTCTGTGGCCGCAACTATACTTTGTTTTTTGGCCTTCTCTGATTTTTTCTTTTTATTTGGTAAAGTTTCTGTATCAATATTTTCAACCTTCTCTAGTCTTACAACTTCTACATTAGACTTTTTTCCTTTTTTCTCTTTTTTCTCTTGGGGTTTTCTAGTCTCTTCTTTGACTTTAGTTTGTACAGATTCGTCTTCGTCTTTATCCCCCAGTTGTTTTTTCTTCTTTTTCTTCTTGCTGACCCCCTCCTCCTGTGCGGCCTCTGAATCACTGATGTGTATCACGTCATTTGCACAATCTGAGGTGCTTTTTCTCACCTTCCTTTTCTTCTTTATATAATTGCTGTCAGAAACGTCTAGCATCATTTCTTCTGTACAAGTGTCTGTGGTGATCTCCGTTTTTTCTTTCTTTGTTTTTTTTACTTTCTTCACGTTGTCTTTTTCATTCGTTTCTTCTTTTATCTTAAATTTCATTTCTCCCATGGGCTCCTTTGCAGGTATAGATTTCAGACTTCCCTGGTGATAAGAACAGCCATAATATATGATTGTCCAAAATACTCAAGAGCTGAAAGTAATAATAGAAGTGACTCACAATGCGGTAAGGCGTAGAGGGCAGTTTCGGCAGAGATTCCTGCTCAATGTCTCTCTGTAGAATCTGCAACTTTGCCTGGAACAAGTCATATGTGGGGAAAAAGTACAAAAGAAAGAATAATGTGTAGAATAGAATAATGTCACAGATCATAAAAGCTGAATAACGTCACATATTTATGCAGTTTACAAAGACCAGGGTTCATCATACCAAATCAAGAGGAACAGTGTGGACTTTGGTGCCAGACTTCTCACTAACAAAGATCACGTCTTCATCAGAGTCCGTCTGAAACATGAAAGTAAACCTTTACCGTTGATCAGCGCATACTCTGCTGATGGACGACTGCAAACACAAGAAACGCGCAGGTGGCTCACACTTTTACACAAGTATTCCACATAAAGTCTGAATTAAAAGAGCTTACTTTGAAAGTTGTGATAATTCACGTGTTGTTTGAGTGGTTGTTTACTTGACTCGGAAATAAAATGTTCTCTTCCGGGTCGTGACCAGAGCCGATTGAAAAGCAGAGTTCTGACAACTCCATTGGCGACAATGGTTAGTTTTTAAACAGCAACGTAGTCTCTCAATAGTTCCAAGAAGTAGCTGCTCAAGCTAAAAGTGTATTTCAAATGCGTTGAGAATTGTGCTATGGTGGAACTATTTTAAAGCTGCATCGTTCAGATTTTATGGACCTCCGGTGGCACAACTCTCTATTCTCTATGGCTCTTGCATGGCTCTATAATAATCCATGGGCTCTAGTCGTGACGAATCAGGCAGGCGTCGCTTAGCTCCATAGCAACGGACGTGAAGAACATGAACATGAAAAAGAGCCGCAATGTTGCTGTAATTTATTTATTTAAAATAATGTCTTGTAAATGTGATTTTTTTATTTTTATTTTATTTTTTGCTAGTTTACTTAAATACTGTATGACAAAAGTCTGTACTGAAGCTAATTTGTTGAATGTTAGAAGCATTTTGTGTGCGTGCGTGTGTGTGCGCGTGTGTGCGTGCGTGTGTGTGCATGTGGAAGTCTCAATGTCCAATGTATGTATCACGTTTCTCCTGTTTCATTAGAAGCCAAGCTTATCTTTGAAAGGCATAAATAATCACATTATTTATTGATTCATAACTTTTATTAAATAGCATCAAAGTTTGCACAGCACATACACCAGAACAGACATGAATGTAAACTGTAACTTGACTGGTTTGTGCTCTTAAAAATATTGCCTGCAACTTTCATAGTTTTGTCTATGACCATTTTATCAAGTCAAAAGGCAGTTTAGAGTTGAACAGCCAATGTCTATATCACGTATTTACCACACTGTGCAAAACACATTGTAAAACTCATGTAAAGCTGCCATATAACAGTAACAAGAGAACTATATAGGTTTTATACTTTGATATAAAGCATTGCCACATACAAAAATGTAATGTATCCTGTCAAAGCACACAAATGTACACAATGAAAGCAAAAATGAAAAGCAGAGATATAGTATTATTGTAAATAATGATATTTCTGCAATGTCTAATGCACAGTGAAAATGGTTGAATTCTCAAATGTTCAAAATGTTGACATAAATGCTGACCCTTATATTCAGTCACACCTGATGGCGAGTGTAATGAAAAGTGGCCATAGTAAATGTTAGCCTTGTTAAAAACTAAGATTTGTAAACATTTAAAATATGTACATATTGTTTCAGAACATATAACAAATAATTATGAAATACTGAAAATACAAATTGACAAAATACATCACCCTTCACATGCATCTTAGGTGACTTTCATATAAAGCACTAACAGGGCTAGTAAATAAGGTGCAACATCCTATACCACACTGTAATGTAGGCAGTGCACAGATGGCTTCTTGCAATGCAGTGCATATAAACTTCCTCCAAGCTCTGACTCTGACATAGATACTGTGTCTGTAGTAATGTTGTTATTAGGTGGAGTATTATGGGTCAAAACAGATATATTTATCCCATATATAGTAACTTATAGCAGCAACAAATACCCAAATGTTTCTGAAGTGTACAGTCAACACCTGAACCTGCAGCTCATCAGGCAAAATGGCTTTTTATCTCTACATTCAAATATTATACCAATAAATTGCCCATACTAAAATCCATGTAGACATATATTACCTATTCCTTTAGAGTTCATAGGTGCACAATGCCCAAAAGATATCAAATACACAGTTGTCAATTGTCAAACTGTCACTTTTGTTTCGGTTCCTCAGTGCAGAGTTTCTCATTCTTGGCAAAAAAATCATGTCATGTCCCATTTACCATAACCTTCGCCCTGTGTAGTTAATTGGAGCTGTGGGCATCTACAAGAGAAAAAACAATTGCTTATAGGAGAATAGCAGGTATAAATATGTCATGTTTTTATTGCTTACTTACCGTGCCGCCATTCATGACTAGAGCCATCTCAGTGGGCTGGTACACATGGCCTCTAAAGGCAACGCCAGGCCGCATACTTCCATGGCTGCTGTGGTATGTTCCGCTGCGAATAGCTTAAAAAAATATCCAGTATTAGCCTACATAACATTACAGTTTGAAATTTTGCAATAACAATATGTAATTTTTAGGACGATATTTTAGAATAATTACTGGTCAACTGGTTTAATCACTTAATGTAAACCTGGACTAAACCAGAACTAAAGTAGGTCTAAATGTCAGACTGAATTGGAACTAAATCAGGATCATTTAATTGATTATTCATTTCTTTGATATGTACAATAATTTGATTTAACCATATTGTTTACTCTAGATATGTATTCTGCCATTGTATGTTTGTGTCAGATGGGATACATAAAGGCATCCTAAAGAGGCTTACATAACACTACTCATTGTAAGTAACATCATATATTAGCCGCTCTTTGCAATGCTGTCATTAACTGTTCTGATGTTGTCCAACTGTATGTGCCTTTGGCTTATTCCTCCGTCTGTACAAAGAGCCATCCAAATGAGGTGACTCATGCAGTAGATCTCTGCAGAAAATTCAGCAGCTATAAATATATTGAGGAGACTATATGAAAACTAAAAGGTGGGCTACAAGACAGCTGCAGGCTTGAATGTATTGGTAAAGTAAAGTCAGATAAATCACAGTATACTTGATTTGTTCTTATTCAGTTACAATACAAATACACAGAACAAATTAAAATGTGTATATGGGAACAAGCATAATGTAAAATGTATTTGGGCTTGTTCACAGTCACAATAATAACCGACCATTACAGGCATTTCACTTCTCAGCCTTTGTTGTTGAACATAATATGGTAACAGAGAGAGACTTTGGAGTCACTATAACTCAATGTTTCAGCAAAGCACAAAGCAAAACCTTTAATTACCAGTAGTATCTGTGATCATCTATAATTGTGTACTGAAATCCAGCCAATTTTTGTATACGTTTCTGCATCACCAAAACAGTATCAGAACAATAAGAACAATAAAATGGATGTGTGTCAGGTTTTGAGGCAAAGTTATCAGTTACTTAGCAACAACTCTGATATAACATTCAGAAGCAAATGAAAGTGCATACATTTTACTTAAGGCCCTCGTTTTTCTTAGTTTTAAGCTCTCAAAGGATAGCCATTCATAAACATCTACAAACATACACTTACTTTCACTGTGCTCCTCCACTGAGAAGGGCCGGTGAGAGTGTGCTGGTTCTTCTCCAAAATGTGAAGAAGCGCTGGTCTTACTGGTCTCATAGAAATCCTGTGTGTTTGAGTCGAGAGGTTTCCTGAGGCTCAGGTGCACCTCTGGGATTGCATGGAACAGCAGTAAAATCCAGCCTTGGATCACTAGAGCCACTGCCAGTGCTGGTTCATCCAACACCCTTGTGTCTTTGTTGTCTCCTTTTCCTAACCTCTCTGCTTTAGCCTTAGCCTTGAGCGCCTGGCTGCCATACAGGTAGAAGCCCAGCCAGGCCACCCAGAGCAGTGCTGAGGTGAGGCAGGACAGGAACAGCCATACAGCATTACATTTCCATCTGCGTTTTTCACTTTCTGACTCTCTGTCATCTTCACTGCCCCCTCCATCTGACCCCAGCTCCCCTCCACACAGGACCACCCCCAGAGATAGGCCCATGGCGATGAGGAGCAAGCCCAGGGTGTAGCTGCATATCAGAGCAAAGTCCAAAGGTGGGTATTCACAAGCCGGATGCCCCTCTCTTATCACAGTCAGCAGGACCCATTCAGCAGAAATGATGCCTTGGACCAAAGCCAGAGCCAGGCCAAGGGCCGCCAGCGTGCTGCCTGAGGGGCTTGTCTTTCCGGCCACAAGTCGCCGCAGTCTCACTCCCTGCACCACCAAACTGGAGAAGCAAAGGGCAAAGAGAGGGCCCCAGAAGGCCCTGCGGACCACACACAGCCACTGGTTCTTCCCGACCAGAAAGGCCAGCGAAATGGTGAACAGTCCCAGGAGAGTGACCAGGAGCAGAAGGAGGGGTCCCAGGCCTGACCGTCGAGCAGGGTCTGCTATGGAGCGCAGTTTGACCAGCATGAAGACTGAGACAACCAAAGAGGTGAGTCCCCCACTGCAGGCCACCGCCTCTAGGACCACGCCCCACACAGCCTCCAGGTCACAGAGTACCCTGTACGGAGGCTCCAAATCCACACTGCACCCCCGAGGAGGAGGAGGGGAGGGCTGAGATGAAGCATAGCTCATAAGCGATAACAGGCAGATGATGACAGACCCCACGGCCATCTTTAGAAACAGAGAAAGTGTAAATGAAAACCTGTGAAAGTGTTAAAGAGACAGGCACATACTGTTCCAGATTCTTATATAATAATTAATACAGTAGAGCTTTAGACAGGTGTATTATTCTGCAGACGTCTAACTCAGACACATCCACAAACACTCACACTGGTGTCACAGATGAGAACTGCATTTAGCGCTGGCCACCGGTTTCCATGGAAACGGGAAACAGCGTGGGATGACTACAGCTAATACTGGCCTTTCAGAAGTCGTTTTTCAGTATCCAAAAGCATCATTACAACACCCCAACAGACGTAATCCATACATCATAGGGACCACATTCACTAAACACATACTTTAAGAATTTCATCTTAAAATGTTATTACAAATTTAGACAAATGTTTTACACAAGTTATGTAAACATGTTGTTATATATATATATCTATATATATATATATATATAGATCTATATATATCTATATATTTTTTTTTATTTAATTTCATCTCAAACACACATAATAAAGAAGAACATTTTTATTTTGTGGTCGCCTCAGTAATTTGTATATTAATTTGGAGTAAATAAATGATTCACTGACTTGTAACTCCTAGCTGGATTTAACTACGCCAGTACATGCTAAACAATACATTAATTTATTTGACTGTATTGTCTGTGTAGCTGCTGCCAGAGTGTATTGAGGAGAGTGATGTGGTGAATCATAACCAAGCACTAGTGGTCTTTGAAGTGAGCTCGAGTAGAAGCGTGTCAATGTTAGTGAACACACACATAATCAGTATAATGCAGTGGGTCTGTGTGGTGTGTGCCTGCCACTGAGCACATTACACACAGCCATAAGAAAAAAAACTGAAGAAAAGATGAAGAGAGAGGAGCCTGAGGTGGAATGGAACCATCAACTGCAGGAAGGCCTTTCAGAGTGAAGGCTGGAGGAGTGGGGATGACAGGAGAGAGAGGAGACAATAGAGGACGATGTGAAGCAGTGGAAAATGAGAGAATCCAGGCTGTAACCCCACTTACAACACATTCAGAGCTTATAAGACTGCTCAGGCTTCAACAATATGCAAAGATCCATGAGGTCAATACAGGCAAGTATAACGCACAAGATTTCCATTAAATGTATCTATAAATGTATTACTAACATACACCAATCAATCAGGCAATCAGGCCTGTCTGTTTGACTGGACCCATGGATGTATTAATAAAGGATAGTGAGTAAAATGGCCGCCGTTGATTTCAATACATTTTGCTCAATTGCGCATGATGCCAAAAAAGTTATTTACTTTTGAGATACTTCCACATTAGGAAGGCCGCCATTTCTGCTTTTACTTCCGTGTATGCGGCCCATAGAGCAGGCACACTATGGCCCTCGAGCCCCCGCCGTCATGTAGAAGAAAGATGACCAAATTAAAAATTAAGGTCATCAGAAGAAAAATAAAAACAATGAGAAATCGCAGGGGATTTTCTCGCTGCAGTACCCCCGAGTGGCCACTACGCATATTAGCATCAAGACAGAGGGATATCCTGATTATAATAGCTCCATGATTGGACCCAATAGGACAATCTTCACTCTTCGTGTGATTCATCTGTTGCTGGTTCACCACGGTTCCTTTCTTGGACACTTTTTGGCAGCACAGTATGGTGGGCACTGTTACCACGGTAATTGAGGGGCTTTTGGTCAAATGCAGAAAAGTATTTTCCCTATACAGACAAAAGTAAAGCTTACCTTGTGATATACTAACACCCCACAGAAGCTGGTCATTTAGTTGTCTACTTAACACGCTTTTCAAACATTCTAAAATCCTATTTCCGTTATTTACTTGATCCGTCAGTGCTCATAATGGCTGATTGGTAAATAATCTCGTATAGGGAATACATTTGTTTATACATTACCATGGTGTAAACTCTATACATTCACATTTCTGTATAACACATTCTCTCAGCATGATCCTTCATATTCACTGTTCGGCTCATCTTTCAGTACCTTTCTCCAAATCAAATCCCTTCATTGTACAGCCTTCCCACAGCACATGCCGAAAGCTGCCAGTTTTCTGATGCTACCTTCCAGGAATTATGAGTATTGAAGTCTTCACTGCTTTGTTGTGTGCCTCAGAGCCAGCGTGTGGAAGTCCTGGTGCTTTTAGTGAACTGCAGGTAGTAAATGGGCTCATGGAGGAGATGCTTTAGTCCGAGGCACCCACAGACACCGTCTTAATAAAAGCCCAAAAAACCCGAAAACAGAATACTCAGCATGCCAAACAAACATACTACAGAGCCATGTTGGTGAAATAATAGGAAATCATGTCTCGTATCATATCGATACTGCAAGCAAATACTAGGGCCTTGATCAAACAAGAATTGTATTTTAGGCTTTGGAGAAAAGTTACCTGGTCTCATTTTTCTTGTGGATCCTATTTGTTTCTGTTATATGTTCCAAACATGGCCGCAGAGAAGGCATACATCTTGCACCATACATATTCTGATACCTAACTGAACCAGCATTAACCTATAAGCATTTTGGGTTAGCTCATCCGTTGGATCGGACCACACGGGCCAGCCTTGGACCACTCTTACCATCACCATTTTGGCTCTGTTGAACTCACTCACATCCTTATGCTTGCCCCTTTTTCAACTATTTTCAACTATGCCAACTATATCATGTGGCCCCTGGTTGCACCTAAAAAGAGAAATAATAAAAAATGAGTATCGGAGCTCTGTTTCCAACTTCCATGGGATTTTGGAACAATGTTGTGCATGCCAACAACCATGCAAATGCTACAAGCAATGACATCCCATCCATCCAAGTGCCTTTCAATTGTGGGGCAATTCTGACCATATATAGATCCTTTCAAAGTTTGTAAACAGAAGGTTCTAAATTCCAAAATGAAAGCCACTGGAGGCAAGACTTTTATACATTTTCAATGAAGAAATTAGAATTAGCCAGGTTAGCATTGGTGTCATGAGCGCTCTCACCCCACAATGTGCTACAGTTATTCTTAGTGCTCAATCTGTTCTCAGGGGTGGGCCTGCCTTGTGCTTTTGCTGTTAGGGTTCACACCATTTAAAAAGAGACACAT
>JAVQKC010004897.1:0-17487 GCA_036025475.1 Philypnodon macrostomus
ACAAGCCCCTCAATCCTGGCTTAGTCCAAGTACAAGCTCCTCAGTCCTGGTTTAGTCCCAGTACAAGCTCCTCAGTCCTGGTTTAGTCCCAGTACAAGCTCCTCAGTCCTGGTTTAGTCTTGATGTGGCTCTAAACCAATCAAATTAGACATTTCTATCAGATCCTATTATGTATACCTATGTGTTTTAGTGTTTGTGGCATTGCTCGCTTTTATTTCTCCAAACTGTGTGCTAAAGATTCACTGCACTGAATACATTTCTAAAATTAAGCCAATTTGACTAGAATAAAAGCAGCCAGATTTGAAAGTCCTATGTCTATCCAGCTAGTCACCCAACTTCTATTTGCTCTGTCAATTTGAAGCTAAACACTGCAAGCAATGTTATTATTATATGTAACGTAACTTTCTGGAAAACCGTTTAACCAAATCATAGAGACTGGGTTGGCTTCTGCACAGCTTCACAACACTACAATACAATACAATGTAAATCTATGGCACACACAACATTGAATATCAGTGGTCAGTACATATTGTTGGCGTGTTCACAGTGTTAGTGGAGTGTATGAAGACATTGGGTCATGAGGTTGTGGCCCAGACAGTGTTAGAGATATTGGAGAGGTGAAGGGCTGGGGGCGAGATTAGGATTTGGTTTTGGAGAACAGGAAAATCGGGCAAATGGAACAGAAATTTGACAGGAAGTGAAAAATGGACAGTAAATATTTTCATTGTTCTGAAAAAGTGTCTATTTTGAACCCCCTCTCATCTTCAAGGCGTAATATACGTTTAGTCAATAGCTCCTAGTTTTGTTCACTCACTAAAGGTTGATGTTGATGTTGAGACAGTATTTTCTATATGTTTCATGGCAGTATACCAAGCACCAAACTATATATACTGTATATATATATACATTTAAAAGAAAATACATACTGACCCACCTTCATTTCAGCCCATATTTATATTGAATATTGATTGATAAAACAATTGATATGTGGTTTATCAGTCATCATTTTCTAATGTCCTATTCTGTATTTTACAACATTATAATATGCCAAAACATTAATTCACTGGCTAAAGTGGTAAGTAATTCTTGTAATACAGTTTTTAAATTGGGACAAAGTCAGGCCTAAACTAGTATCTATTAATTAAATTCGATTCTACTAGCATTCACATAGTTATGACTAGTGTTATTGTCAAACCTCGGCTATAGTAGGAGTGGGCGATTTTGTTATGACGATCTGCTAATCCCGGAAGAGCAGAGCATTCATTTATGCTCTGCTTGTTTCATAATGCAGTAGTCTTTTGTGTAAGACAAAAAATACAAAATTAACTAAAATCATGATAAAATTGTGATCTTGATATTATATTTTTACCATATCGCCTATAGTCTATAACATTACTAATTGTCAATTCTCTCTAAATAATAGTAATAAAACTAATGTAGGAATATATATCCATTAAACAGTTGGTGAGTTAACAAAAAGTCTTTGTGAAACTAAAACCCCAGTGTTGACCCTAAATTACCCTTTAATCCAGCTTCAGGATTCTTGATCTTATGCGCACATATATTGAACATAAACATAAACTCAAAATGCCCTTAGCGCCCGAACCTAACCCTGTCTGCAGTCAAATGTAAACTCAACTGTCTTCCTTTGGCAAAGTCCTTTATATTTTCTATTCTGTGGCCACCACCAAAGGCTAGATCTGACCTATGTGTGTCTAACAATAGTCTATGGCAGATCTCATGCATAACTGGAAAATGCTAAAAGGGATGTGTTCGGATACAGCAATAATCTGTAACAATTGATCATAAAAAGCCTGTTTTGTGCAAGCATGATATGGGCATTTTAAGCTGCTTTATTGTAAATGCATGCCGTGCCCTTGAGAGCACAGAAAAACGCTTGTGTGGGAGTGAAGGAGTCAGACGCCAGAGAGAGTTGGTGTAATGAAATGTCTTTGTACATATTTGAGAGCTTATTTGTTGTAGGTTATTTGGAGTTTTAGGAAAGTTTAGCTCTAACTTATGTTGATAATTTGGAAATCTTTCTATTTATTAATCATGTTTCTGTAAATGTAAAATGAGTCTCATTTTGAGATTTTAAAGAATAAAAAATATAAAAAGAATAAAAAGCTGGAGAAATCTATTTTCCTATAAAGCTTTTGGAAAAAAGGATTCACGTTTTCATGACTTTTGTAGAGAAAAAATTGTTTTAATGTGTATTTTTTTTATTTTACTGTCTTTTTAAGAGAGTCAAAGACAAAGAGAATGGGACAGTGTTCCTCTACAGCACCATATAGCTAAGACCCATTCATATATTATATTTTTTACTGTATTTACTCACTGGTATGGTTAGGACAGTTACTTTACACAGTAGTCACCAGCTCCATACCATACATAGTGTGCTAGAGGGTTCATGGGAGTTTTACCAGCCATTCCATATGCGCTTTGTGGCTGTGGAGAAGTGTCCCTTATGGTGCTTCAGGATTCTGTTCATAGTTTTTGTGGACAGATTTTCTAGGCGCAGGGGCCGGAAGGAGCATATATTGGGGTGGTGTGCAGCAGAGAGTGAAGTGGCTACGAGGTACGAGGACATGGTTCTCAACCGGAAAAGGGTGAACTCCTGACCCAAATGGAGGAGATCAGTATCTCATTGTGTTGTTCACATGTGAGGGAAAGATGGAGCGTGAGATTGACAGGCGGACTGGTGCAGCATCCGCATGACAGTACCATTGTTGTGAATAAGGAGCTGAGCTTATTTGACGGTTTTTATTTTACGGTTATGAGCTTTGGGACAGAAAGAAGAAAATCTTGGATACAGGAGGCTGAAAATTAGTTTTCTCCGCAGGCTTAGAGAGCTCATGAGTTAAGTCACTCGGGAGAAGCTCGTGGTAGATCCGCTGAGGTGGCTCGGCCATCTGTTTTGGATGCCCCCTGGACGTCTTCCTTGGGGTGGTGTTCCAGGCATGTCCTACCAGGAGGAGGCCTTGCGGAAGACCCAGGGCTCGCTGGAGTGACTATGTTTGGATAAGCTGGAGGAAATGTCTGGGGAGAGGGACGTCCCTATGTAAACTGCTGCCTTCGCGGCCCAGGCCCCAGATAAAGCAGAAGAGATTGGAGTACATTATGCCTTGGAATGAGACAGGGTCATAACTTAAAGTTGTTCATGAAACTTTTTATTCTTTCTCTTATCCAACAGAAGCCTGTGATCCGAAGGCGCAATCACACGTCTGTCTGTGTCATGTTCAGCCACCTCTGAGCAGCTGTGACTGTGTGAAGACTATGATATGTGCTTTATTTTGGAGTTTGATTGACAGGGTGCTGGTGATGGTGATAATGGTGGTGATGGTGGTGATGGGTGGAGGACTTCCCCGGGAGCTGTGGGTACGTACCAGGGAAGGTGGGGTTGCTCTGCCCAAGGGAGGGGAGGGGGATATGCTGCATAGCCAACTGGTGAAGCTTGGTCAACTGCAGGGTAGGAAGGAAGTTAGAGCTAACCAATCAAAAGTGGATTATTTCAACAGGAGCTGACAGTAGTAGCTACACAATAAACACACACACAAAGTTCACACACAAACACACAAAGATGGTGTCAGTTCCAAGTGAGATTCAATTTGTTCAGAGACAGAGAGAAAAACATGCAGGCGGACACAGACAGTCATCTGCAATCACAGCCTGTGTCCCAACACCCACCAGCTCCTATAGTACATCTACACAGGGACAGGCACATTTGGTATTAGAGACTCTTTATTATCAAGTTTGTAGCAGTATAATAAATGTAAATGTATGAGTTTATCACCACAATGCTAACTTGCTAAATGTAAGAGCATACACTATTTTTCTAATCATAACTGTATTGGTCACCAATCACTTACTCTATACGTGTTGCATTGTATTTCCTTGTATCTAGAAATGTCTGGTTTGAATTGTAGCAACCCTGTTTTGTGAGCCAAAAACCCCATTTGCTGTTGAAAAGACGCCCAAATGCCGAAAGTAATGTGCTGTTGTACGTAATGGAAAAGTTTCAATGAAAACTGTTTAGTGTTCAGAGTTTGCAAAAGCAATGGTCTCTGGTGGACTACAATCCTAATTGAAACCATACATAGTTCTGGTTTAGAACAGTTTTTTTCTGATTAAGACCTAGCATAGCACAGCATCTTTTTACTATGTTACTCATTACATTTTAGCCCAGTGTTAAAAGTTTCAAAACCACTGTGAACTACCGGTAGAAGTGTTATTATACTTTTTTCAGGCCTTTAGCAATTCACATTTAAAACTTATTTTTGGGAGCTACTGCTTTCTCTGCTGACAACCTGCTAACGGCCCTATTTTTCTTCTGCTGGCCACACCGACATCAGCCAGACCAGCCAGTACATAGAAAGATGAAGCCACGCTCTTGAGAAGATCAGCGCCTCATCATTACTCTCGTGTGAATGAAATGAAGCATTATTCCAGGGTTTTTTTTAATGAGAAAACATTATAACATAGTACGAAGTTGCAAAAATCAATTTAGCACTATATATTTATATATAACAAAAGGGTTAAGGACACAGCCATCTTCTCACATCCACACATCTAAACAACTCTTATTTACCTTCATTTTCAATTTAATTCTGCTACTGTTAGTCATGTCAACAGATCAGGGTTAGTCAAGTTTCACATTTGCAGAAAGTACAGAGAAGGGAACACAGAGAGGGCAATGTGTAGAAGAAGAAGAAGAAAGGGAGTGGGTGGGAGAAGGGTCAAAAAGGGTCAATGTCAAACATTTTGAGAGGAGAAAAAAAAACTACTTACATCTTGATGTGCAAATGCGTACTGCCCAGGAATGGCAAAGGCCTGTCAGGAAGAAATACCCGTTAGATAGAGAGAACGTAAGCAGGCTCAAACATGTCAATGAAATATGAGATATGATAAGATGGTTTATTAGTTTTGAAGGAGAGTGACATGATTGCGGATATAGGCTGCTTTTATGAATGTCTTTTTACTTTAGTGACATGTGATGAAGTAATTATATGTGAAATTTTGGGGTACCAATAGGAGTTGTGGAACATTTTTGCATAGTTGAGACTAGTGGTGTACAATATCTTGAACATGTTTATCTCAACTACTATTTTTACAAATGTATTTTTCCCCTACTCTTTAACCTTAACTAACCACAAGGTACTGTATATGAAAAGGAATGATGAAAATTGCATTACCACTTTTGTAAAGTCAGTAAAGTTAATTAGTGTATTGGAGTTGGTTGAAAAACTATTAAGATGAATTGCTGATGCATACAATTTAAGTATGACATTTCCTAAGTTGTAATTTTGAGTAAACACCTCTTTCACCGGTCCCTTTCTCTAAAATCCATTTTGTTCTCATCTCTAATGCGTATAGATTTGAATTGAATCTAAATGTCATCTGCACTTTTTCAGCTCTTTGAACACGGTCCCCGAAATCCAATAACATAAACGCATGTGGCGGTAGGTCAGAGCGGAGCGTGCCAAATTCAGGCCAGCGCCCACCACTTTCAACAAAACACCAGCTTGAGTCACGAAATCTTTGTGCTTTTACGTTTCAACATGAATGGCACATTAAGACGGCATGGACTTAAAAATATTATTAGCTAATGTTAGAGATTACAAAATGACTATGTATAATTACACAAATGAGACCCTCTAGTGGAGAGAATACTGTTAATAATCATATTGAGACCATGCACAACAAAAGGCCTATTCAGTTGTGTTTGGGAAATTGACCAAATCACACCTCTCTGTTTGAATGGGTATTTTTTTGAATTAAAAATATGGTGCGGGTTGAATAGTATCATAGGAGAGGGGGGGGGGGGGGGAATCATTCTCAGAAATGGTTACTTTTGATATCCCTGTAATAATTGAAATTACATATGTAACATGGAAATAGCTGTGTCAGCAACTTCCCTGTTCCCCTGTTTTAAGTACAAATACATATGTCAATACATTTGAGTCTATTCTTGACAGGATAGCATTTTCCCATATAGTTCCATATATTTCTCTACTTTCTATTTCTTGCTAGTCTAACTATACCAAAATGTCATTATGACCAGAAAGTTCTATGAAGAACCTTCAATCAAAAATAAATAATGAACTTTAACTATGTGACTTTATTATCAAAATATTGGCAATCATAGCATTCATTCATCTTCTAACGCTTTACCGTTAGGGGTCCCAGTAATTATGTCGCAGGGCTGACACTGAGACATTCACAGACAAGACAACCATTCACTCTCACATTCATTAACAAGGGACAATTTAGAGTGACCAATTCTCCTAACACATACATGTCTTTGGGTAGTGGGAGGAAGCTGGAGTACCTGGAGGACATGCATACTCAACACAAAATATTGTAATATTCAGAATAATTATTAGCCATTGTATTTTTCTCATCTTGTAACATTGTGCTTGTATAGGTACCCATTTAGTAAACTGACTTTGTACTGAATATACCTTAATCTATCACCCTTACCACCTTACCAAACCCCATAATAAGTTGTTGTTAGTTTACTCACTTGAGCGGCGTGTGGCTGGGCTAACACAGCATGGGCTCCAGTCGGCATAGCCTTGGGACGGTAGGGAATGGTTGCTCCCTTTGGAGGAGACTGGAATAAAAAACACGTAAAAAAACTTAGCATAAATTCAGACCATGCATTCACAAAGAGAGGATTTTCACCACCTGTAATGCATTTTTATCAGCCTTTTATACCACTTGCACTTCAAATCAGCCGAATTTCTCAGAAACACTCGGGCAAAAGGAACTTCTAATACAACTGAGGATTGTTTCTGTGAGAAGAGAAGTCTTTTTTTTATTTTCTAAAACCTATTAGACTTTCAACCATCTTTCACTCTTGGGGTTATTTGAACATTGAGAGGAACCTTTTGTGAAGTGGCACAAATTTGAGTTTTTACAAGATATTCTGTTAAAGAGGCATAGTGTAAAATGTTGTACTATCAGGTAGAAATACAGTACAGTATTTTAGGTTTGGCCATTTATAGTCTTATTATCGGTTGTGGTATTGGGTGTATGGAGGTGGGCTACACCCTGAACAATAATAATGGATTTTAGATTAATACAGAGCTTTTCAAGATGCCCAAAGTGCTAACAGAGTCTCCACATTCACACCATGGTGGTAGTATATGAAATCTTACATATATGCCTTGGGACAGACTGACAAAGATATGTCTGTTATACCACCGTCTGCCATTCTGACTACCATGAAATCAAATCACCACAATCTCACTAACTTTTTGGTGTACACAGACAATAGTGGCACGGTGGGTTAAGTGTCTTGCCCAAAGACACAGTGGCAGACCCAAACCACCAACCTTCCAGCAACTGTAGATATTTATGAACGGTGATTTAAATTCATATAATTTGCTCTTTTCCCGCTGTTTGTTCATTGACAGCAGCATGTCCCTCCAGGGCTACCGAAGGTTCTCACATGCTCAGGCAGGTATCGGGAATTAATTCAATTTCCAATGTGTTAGCTAGTATAACTCAATGTCTAATTTTTAAGGACAATTTATTTCAAATCTCTGATCTTCACCTGAGTTTGTTTTGGATTTGAATGTTGATCTCCAAAAATGACCCTCTCTTTAACTTGTGTGAAAAGCCGTGAAATGCTTTAGCTTTTCGAAGATTTTTTTTACCCATTAACTGTTTTTTCTTTGCTGTTTTTGCTAAATACTTCATACTCTTAACGATTCATCCAAAAAGCCCTTTAACCAGTGTCTTGTTTGAGATTTGAATAGAATGAAAAGATTAAAATGAAAAAGTTGAAGTCTATGTGAAAATACAAATTGACTCAAGGCCTCAGGGGTTATTGCAGGTTGGCCGCTGGGTACATGTGAAAATAGTGACAGCTAAAATACCTCATTATTGCTTTGCAAGAAAATGAAACTGTGCAAGATGGATGGACACTGAAAGCTAATGCAAGATAGTTCAAAATACATAGCAGTTTAGAGGTATTGTTTATTCATGCTATGCCTAAGATGGGGTATAATAATAATAGTGAATTTGATTTATTGCCATTTACAAGGCCTCCAGAGTGCATTATTCAATCCCACCACAGTCATACACTAGTGGTGGTAAACTACCTCTGTAGCCACAGCTGCCCTGGGACAGACTGGCAGTGGCTCAGTGGTAAAACTATGAATATGTTGTGTCCTTGGTCAAGACACTTAACCCACATTGCCAATGAATGAATGTGGTTGCGTGATGTGTGATTGGTATTTGACGGTGGTCTTAGAGGCTGTTGCTGCAAAATGGCTGCTACGTCCCTGTCACTGGGTTCCAGGGCAGCTGTGGCTACAGTAGTAGTTTATCACCACCAGTGAATGAATAAGCAATTATAAAGTGTCTTTGAGTGTCCGAAAAAGTGCTGTATAAATAGGATGCATTATTAATTAAAACACACTATTTACACTTTCATACATGCAGGGTGGATAAAGTGTCTTGCCCAAGGACACAACAACAGTATACACATATTGAAATGGGATTCAAACTCCCAACCTCCCGATCATAGGTAGCATGGTGTAGTAGTGCTTGCCACATTGCATCTTTGTCGTTTATCGTTATGGCATGCTGCTTTGCTGATACCGCTTTAGAATACATGTTTGATGATGAGCAACAGCACTTACTGTAGCTTAACCACCCTGCATGGTGCTTTGAATAGCCTCTGTATTGTGTAATTAATATACTCGCCTTCTTGTTAATTAACCTTGGCGCACCTAGAAAATACTGTTTTGATTTGTTTTGTTAAAAATAGAAACACATGATAATGAAAAATAAAACAAAACCACAGGGCAATCAAAACATTTCATCAAAGTATAATAAATTGTGAAGTATAATAACAACTTTCTTTAGTCCCTAAATTCATATTAATAATCATGTGTGCTTACTTTTTGAATGAGAAAAAAATACCAAAAGGCCTTTGAAATGCATTAATATATTTCTGAACTATTTACATTATCCAACTCCATGTTCTGACTTGCTTTGTTTTCTATTCCAGTAACGATGGGTCTGAGACAGGGTACTGGACTAAATGGAAATGTCAAAGTATTTCAACAACGGACTATAACGTGAACATGTACAACATCCATCATGTCATGTCTTGAGAAATCTGCAGTCGGCCTATATATTTCTAGCCTAACCTAGCACATAGACAGTGCTTTTCTCAAGAGAATGTATGGTCATTAGCGTCTGACACAAACAATAGCAGATAATGGGTATTTTACACTTGTATAGTCTCTCCATCTATCATAAAAGTAATTATATCTGTGCATCACAGTAAACAGGAGCACATCTCAGGAGGACGGCCATGTTCAGAAATATAGTGAAAGAAAATATTCTGAGCTAATGTGATACAGCAGATGGCAAAATAGTTTATTGGGTTTTGTTGTATTTATGAAGTGAAAATGGAAGATTACATGTGCTATGTTGTAAACCACAATGAACAGGTTATTGGTGCAGAACTATCAGCATTTCTTTAGTATTATTTACATTGGTGTATGTGGGAAATCTACTGTAGCAATATGTTGAATTATGACAAGGGAAGGTTTATAAATGCTCGAAACCTGTATCCACAATGTTATTCAGTAATTGAATAATGGTATTTTACCAGAGCAAAAGTCTTCTTTGGATAGTTACAGCTGCTTTGGCAGTGAGGCCAAGAGGTAATATTTTCTAATACTCAGTTTTATTAAATTGAAAATGTAAATGACAACTGATTATTCTGGTGTACTTTTGAATGCAATTGAATTAACACAAGGCAGCAGAAAATAAATGGTAGTAATAACAACTGTACAATATAGAAGAAATACTGCACATGAAGCTTACCCTATTTGAGGTTAGCATTTAACTTCAGCAAGACGTTTATACAGGCTAAATATAGTTATGTTATATGCAATTTTTCTTGTTTGATGTAATCAACCATTATTAAGTGATTATGTTACATAATGATTTGTATGGGGACAGTACGACATGCTGATTGACTGATCTTACCTCCAGCATGACGGTGCAGATGTGTCTGACACACTGAGTGATGGCCTGAGGAGTCCCTGAGATGGTCACAGCTCTCTCAGTGGATTCTGGGAGCATGTCTCCAGCCACCTGAACCTGGGCCCCTGTACTCTACAATATATACAGATATACGAGACATAAATACAACACAGTGCTTAGTAGGGCGATATGAGAAAAAAACATATAATATGCAAAAACCATGTTGAATATTGTGATATCTAGGCCTGTCACAATACCCAATTACTACACTGACTTATCATTCAAGAAAGAAAATTAAATATATTTAACTTAATAAGCTTTGTGATATCAATATTCTTTTCTAAACTCTTATGCAAGTTAAATTAAGCAGAATAGTTCCATTATTTACTAATTGAAATTGCTTCAAAAACAAGACCACAGTAGGTTTCTATGGAAATGTCAAATGCTAATGAGGATTTTATTAATTAATTTAATTAGTCACCATTTTTTTCAAGGCTCTAATAGGAAAAATAATTTTAACAGTGTAAATCTATGTGTGTTATTGTGATATATTTAGATGTCTACAATAGGGATATTGACAATACTTGTCAAATATTGTAAAGCCATATTGCATAGACAGACAGACTACTTATCAGTGAGAACAGCCGTGGCCAAAGTGAAACGCTGTTCCAAGCTCTCACAAATTGCTCTGAACACAGTTGACATGCAGGGAGCAGCTGCAAGGAGCCAAATAGAAACGTGTGCTCCAATATTTGAAGAGCCGTACACAAATATCATCCATTCAGAGAGTGTTCAGCTGTATCTGCACTGCCTTCATCAGACAGGGTTTTATAAAATGCAAGAAAATGAAAAGCATTAAAAAGGCTTTAAATGGGCTATCAAAGACAAATGCCAGTGCCCACCAACAGGGGGAGTAGAAAATGTCATTACATTAAATTAAATATAAATTCAGGTTGATTGTCAGAGATGGCTGAAGCCTACATAGGCCACTTACATAGAAACTGTATTTTATTGTTTTAACTTGGTTCTAAAGATATATAAAAAAGAAAAAAACATTGACCATTTTCTACGATGTAAAAAAAGTAATCTGTCATAATATTATTTGACTTTAGTCCATATAGATATATAGAAAACCTATTTACATCATGGGACAGGGTCAGATAGTCATTTTTAAGCATTTTTCCCTTTTTATTTTTCTTATTTTAGGAAACTTACAGACTTTAATTGACTAATATGGGCAATTTTAAACCTTCTTTCTGCAGCAGTAGTTACAACATGTCCCATACCTCTCTGATCTCTTTGATTTTAGAACCTCCCTTCCCGATGAGTGACCCGCACTGACTGCCAGGAAACACCAGTCTCAAAGTGACCGGGGGTCTGCTTGTCACGCTGCTGTTACTCATGGCCGCTGTGATATCCTGATATACACAAAAGGGCTACACATTAGATAATAATTGTTATTGCAATATCAGTAAATGCAATATCTGTGTTGCAAGAAACCTAGGCAGTATATTAATCTCACAGATCTAAATTTAAAGGCTTTGTTATGGGCAGTATGTTGTCTGGATTTAGTCCTGAATAAGTCCTGGTTTAGACCTAGCTTAGTCCTGATTTAAACCTGATGTAGTCCTAGTTTATACCTTGTTAAGACCTGATTTAGTTTCACTTCACACCTGATTTAGTCCTGGTTCACACCTGGTTTAATCCTGGTTTAGGACTTTTTGAGTCCCTTGTTAGGACCCGGTTTAGTCTTGGTTCCGACCTGGTTTAGTCCTGATTAAGTCCTGATTTAGACATTTTTCAGACCTATTTTAGTCATGGTATTGACCTGGTTTAGTTCTGGTTCAGATTTAGTTCAGATTCAGACCTAATTTAGTCCTGTTCAGACCTGTTTTAGTCATGGTTTAGACCTGGTATAGTCATGTTCAGACCTGTTTTAGTCATGGTTTAGACCTGGTTTAGTCCTGTTCAGACCTGTTTTAGTCATGGGTTAGACCTGGTTTAGTCCTGTTCAGACCTGTTTTAATCATGGATTAGACCTGATTTAGTCCTGTTCAGACCTGTTTTAGTCATGGGTTAGACCTGGTTTAGTCCTGTTCAGACCTGTTTTAGTCATGGGTTAGACCTGGTTTAGTACTGGTTCAGACCTGTTTTAGTCATGGGTTAGACCTGGTTTAGTCCTGGTTCAGACCTGGTGTAATCTATATTTCTGTTTACCCCAATATACATTTTTGTATGGCTAGTCATATTGTCATTTCAGTATTCAGCACCTTTACCAATATATGTTTCTTATATTCTGTAGCCTTTATACTCAGATCTGGTCTCTCTCCTCCCATAGTGCGTCTGTCAGTGCTACATGACAAGGCTGTTTGTTGTGTGTGACACTGGGGTACGTTCACTGTCATTGTGTTGAGATGTGTTTACTGCTGTTCGTCAGTACCTCCTCAAACTTCTGTGCGATCATAGAGAAAGCCCTGAAGATGCCCTCGGTGGGTCCTGTGATGGTGACTATTCTCTCTGGAGACGAGCCTTCTGAGATGTTGATACGTGCACCGCTCTGACAAAAACACACAATTATCCAAACATACAGATTAATTAATCCTGGCATTTTATTTTTTTTAATTAATTAGCTTACATGTGCCTATTTCAAAAGGGTCACTTTTTTCAAAAGATGAGTCTGGTCTCTTGCTTCTAGAGAATCATTTCTCAGCGATTTTTTGGACGGACCAATCACGAGACGTTTACAACCTAACTTCCTTGTTAACAACTGTTGTGTGTGTGTGTCTTTTTTTAACTATACATCAATGAACTCTGCCTTTGAGAACTGAATGCAGTCAACGGAATTTGTATGGAACAGGAAAAGTGTTAGACTTATTCATGCCCATATGTGCAACTTTAAAATAATTTTAAGCTGTTGTTACTTATAATGTGCTATATAAAAAGAAACACCTATTATAAATCTGCTTGTGTCCACAGTGTGGAGTCTTGGGAGACTAGACTGCAATTCTTTATGTGTAAGTTCATGGTGGGTTTCACTTTGACCTGGCTTTACCTTGAGTTACCACTATATTACGAATTATAGCAAAAGTTTGTATGAGTTTGTATTGAGACTTGTTAAGCATTAAGAATTCTGCATTTAAAATGATGTGTATACTGTCATGTCATCAAGCCCTACAAAATGCCATATTTTTTTACCATATATTCATTTTGTATTTTTTTCTATTTTATTTATCTATTTCAAAGTATGTAATGTTTATCTGGTGTGCACAGTGACACTTCCTCTAAGCAAGAAAGCCATGGTTATAGATTGTAAGTGGCTCGAGCCTATTCCAGTTACCTTAGGCCTGAGGCGGGTTACACCTTGGACAATGGCCAGTTAGTTGCAGGGCTGACACAGAGACATACACAGGCAAACTATTCACTCCAACATTCATTTACTAGGGACAATTCTCTAGTTCACCTATATACGTCTTTGGATGGTGGGAAGTCATCATACAACTTTTAACAAACATTATTGTGGACATAAAAGCTTGTTGCCAAAGGATTATTATCCAAATAATATTGTCATCCTGTAAGCCTTATTTAGCCCTGCCTTATTGTGCGTGACCCATTCATAAAATCAAATTGAACCAAATCATTCCAATCTGTTGCGGCTGATTTACTCTTAACACTTTCAATCTAGACACATTTTTGCACATTTGTGCGTCTGTCATAATTGCTCACCTCTTCTCTCATCTTCTTCACCGTCTCCCCTTTCTGCGAATAGAGGAAAAAATATACACGTTACGCTCCAATGGTTTTAAAAGTGGGAACTATCAAAAGTAATATGTGAATCAATATCGTGTAAATTGAATCTACCTTTCCGATTATGCTGCCCACTTCCTGTGAAAGAGAAAATATATGTAGAGTAAGTGGTTATGTACATAGTGAAATGAAAAGGCAATAGTCATTTAAGTGGGGCCATAAAGATGTTATTATTATGTTATTATTGCATTACCTTTCCATGCATTAGCAGTCTCAGAGTTAGTGTAACGTTTAGGCTCCCGTCTGAAGACATCTCCTCTTTGTCTGACATGGTTTTTGTTCACTGAGAGTTGAAGGAAAAACCCTGTAAGATAAATATAGCAGTTTTAAAGGCTTTTTTGTTAGATGTATGTTTCCAGGTGTCAGTAAGTCATAGTATAAATCAGGCCTAAACCTCATCTGACGTAACAAGATGTAAACTAGGTCTAAAAGGGGGTAAAGCAAGGCTATCATTGTCCTCTGAACACATTTAAAGGTCCTATTTTATGAAAACCTTTTAACCATGTTATAATGTGGTTTCTACCTCAAGCACATACCCAAAGTTGTGTTTTATTTCATTCGGGCATGATTGAGAAATTAATTAGGATCTCCCCAAATGGATTCACAATGGGATTCACCTATAAGTAATGTAATAAACAGCGGCAAACCACTCCTCTCTAGGAAGTGCTCCTGACTGCACTGTCAACAAATGCACCCAGAGAAGCATTGTTGCTACATCCATTTAACAACATATCTGATTGGAGAAGATGTGTGTTCGCCTGTGAGGATGTCAAGGCTTTGTTTACAGTATATCCCAGAAGAAGTAAAAAGTTTAGTTTTTTTATAGAAACCCGAAAATAGTCAAAACATAAAATGGTAATCTAAATGTATTAAAAACTGTAAAATGTGTGTGTGGGGGGGGGAAGCATAATCTAGGACCTTGTATGTTACTCAGGGCTATGTTACTTGCCCTAGATCCTAGGCCTGGTGAGTCAGGCTGTATCCAGTGTGACAAAGGGTACAAATGGCTTCTATAGAAAGAAATACATTTTCTTCCTCAAAGAGATGCTTATGTAGTTGGCCACAATACAAAGTAGAATGAGAATTTTCTGAGAAGATTTTGGTTGTAAAAAAATATTTTTCAACAATCCCCCATTGACCTGTCAAAAGTCAGGTTGACTTCTGTCTGTTTATCCAAGCTACTGTCTCTAAACCATAAAACTCCTCTGCTCTGACCAATGTATTGTAGGGCTGCACAAAACAGTTAATATTTTAGTCATCTTTCAAGTGTTAAGGCTTCCAAAAAAATGTGCTGTGAAGTGAATCTTGGTTTTAAAAATGATATTGCAAATCTAATCACAATATTTGTCATGAAATTTGCAATTACATATTTTTTTCAAAATTGTACAGCTACCTACTGTATTGTACACATTAATCATAACTTAGACATTACATTAGATGTGCAATAGAAACTCTCTTATGCTCTTTTTGCACAATGTACTCTGGCTGTGTGGACGCAAAAAAATAAGGAATTACTTTTTTTTTTCTTACAATGCAACTTACAAGTGCAATTAGATTTACAATATTGTTTATGCATATTATAAAAGCATTAACACTTGAAAGAAGACTAAAATATTAACTGTTAAACTTAATCACACATTTGTAGAGGTTAAATGTGTTTTACATATATTTTGTTTCATGCAGAGGATATTATAATACAGCCTTTGCAATTTGCTAATTGCAACCATTAGAATTTTGATTCAATTGCGATTAATTGTGCAGCCCTACAATAAATATTCTCAAATATACTGTTGTTGTATTTGCATTTAGCAAGAAGGTTTACAAAATATATATATATTGGGCAAAAAACTGTCTAAATTTTTTCAAACAAGGACTAAATCAGGTTTTAAACCAGGATTAAACCAGGTCTGAATCCGGGCTTTATACCACTTGTGTGACTCCAATAGTGTTTTACACAAAGAAATCCACTGTTTTCTATCACCCGAGAATCAAGTCCTGTGTCTCAATATCACAGTGTGCCCTTCTGCAGCATTTCCAATTCAACATGTCAACAAATAAAGTCAGAAAGAAGAAAAGCACTATTGCACAACTGTAGCAGACAGATAGACAATAGTGAATCTATGCTCTGAGGTCGGCTTATTCAATACAACAGAGACTTTACTTTGTATTTACTGCTCTATAAATGATAAACATTATGTTATGATGAATATATGTTGTACTGAAGAAAAAAAGATAAACAGGGACTTAGGCAGCGCTAAACCAGAGCTAAATGAGGTATAAACTAGGTCTAAACCAGGACTAAAGCTGGGCGAAACAGGTCTGAACCAGGTCTATACTAGGACTAAACCAGGTCTAAACCCTAGCCTAGCCAGCGGCGACTAACTCCTTTCATATTCTATACAAAGATGTGAGTCTGGTCTCTCATTTTTTGCATTCAATTTCAAGGGCTGAGTTTATTGGTGTATAGTAAACCGATCAGAAACACCAGACATGATGCTAAAAAGCTATCCATACACACAGTTTGCATATGACGCAGCCAACAAAACACACACCGCTGCAGCTCGTAAACGGCTCCTGGTTGATCCATCCGCAAAATCGCACAGAAATGATTCGCTATAAGCAAGGGACCAGACCCCACTTTTGAAAAAAAGTAGAAGGAGCCAGTATACCAGGCTATCTAAACCCAAGAACCAACTAGACTCTAAATTGGGACTAAGAAAATAATTAAGCCAAGACAAATCCATATTTAAACCAGGCGAAATTGCCTTAGGTCCTTTAAGCAATTTTTTACTGGGACTATAGGAAAAAATAGACACCAGAAAAATAACAATGTGTTAAACCCAGTCGTAAAATTGGATTAAAAGGTCTAAAACTAGGACTAAAGTAAGATTTAAACAGGGCTAAATTAGGCATTTGTTTAAACCAGGACTAAAGCTAAAAACAAATAGGTTCACACTAGGATTAAACAAAGTCTGAATAAGAGCTAAACTAGATTCATAAACATGGCTAAACCAGGTCTAAACCAAAATATCTTATCTCTACACAGAGTATCCTTTGACTGCCATATTACAATAGGGTCTTTACATTGCATTTACCGCTCTACACATGAAGAGAAAATAATATTCAGAATTTGTGGCCCTTGTTTAGTCTTGTGAAAAATCCCTCTAAAATCCATTGGCACATGTTTGTTAGTGGACTTGGAGACTGTTGAATTGAGACTTGAGTTGCCATAACAACTGGACATATAATCCTATCCTGATTTCGTTTCGTACCAGTTTATGCCTACTGCAGCCTTAGTTTTACAGTCATTTCAGTCCCAGATTAGAAGTAATATCAGCGAAACAACGATATTATGGAACCACATTGGTCCGCGTCCGCAAATCCTATGTGTGAACGCGATAACTCAAAAACAAATTGCCGGATCAGTTTCAACTGTTGCACACAGGTACTGTACATACCATAAAGACACTGAACTTGATTGAGTTTGGTACTTTTACATTTAATGACAATTAAATAATTCACAAATTAATGCCTTGATGCACTTTTATTGAGCCAATAATCCTGCTGAACATGAACAAAATCGCATGAATGTTGGCACAGTGATCCGGGCCAGTGTATATTTAATGTACATAGGCAAATTACAGAGGTCAAATAAAGAATGCCTCTATAGCG
>JAVQKC010004943.1:0-20185 GCA_036025475.1 Philypnodon macrostomus
CACAGGCTCCACATACACACACAGGGTTCACATACACACACAGGCTTCACATACACACACAGGCTTCACATACACACACAGGCTTCACATACACACACAGGCTCCACATACACACACAGGGTTCACATACACACACAGGCTTCACATACACACACAGGCTTCACAAACACACCCAGGCTTCATATACACACACAGGCTTAATATACACACACAGGCTCCACATACACACACAGGGTTCACATACACACACAGGCTTCACATACACACACAGGCTTCACATACACACACAGGCTTCACATACACACACACAGAGTACAGCTCCGTGCACTCTGTGTGAATGTAGTCCGGAGGAAGACCTATGGATCCTGATCGTACTGCATTTAGTGTGAATGAACTAGCGTAGTATGACACTCATCCTTTTTACTTATATTTACAGTCATTTTTTCATTTTGTATTTTTGCCCTTAGTGTGTGTTTAGTTAGTTTATATATAAGTATATATTAACTAGAGATTGTCTATGGTGTAGTAAAGTAGGCTCCAGTCACCCACGGCCACTAATTGGAATAATAAAAAGAATTGAATTTTGTGTCCTGGCTTAAATCATTTTTTTAATAATAATAATAAAAATGGCTTACTTTGCCAAGAAGTAGTTTTCAATTCTTTATATGAACTACCACATACTAAAAGGTCAGTCTAATTTTGATACTCAAACCTTGTCAAAGTATCAATCCCAAAAATGTCTCCAAATTATTTTTCAGAATTCACAAGTGCTTCATACCTAGAGCAGGCCTAATCTGATGTCAGAGCGTTTCTGCTATGGCTCCTCTGCAATCTCCCGAGCTACGTCCAGGCGTACAAGAAGTATAGGCGCAGATTTAAGAAAATAAACTTCCGCTATACTTTCAAAATAAAGCCACAGAAGCACGTATCGGTGAAATCCGTGAGTAATACACATCAAACCATCGCTGTTTCAGGGAATTAACCCCAGGCACCTATTTTACAAGGATTATAAACAGAAAGAGAAGGCATGGACCTGTATGGTGACAACATTTTGGGGTAAGTAAAGTATAAACTATTGCATGCTACTTCATTTAGAGGACGTGAACATAACATCACACTGCATCGATGGTGCAGTTGTTTCCAGGCTGCTCAGAAAATTGTGTATTTGAGCTAAAATGAAAGTTTCAGTAAACACTGGACAAAGGTCTGTTAGTTGCAGGGCCCTCACAATCATTTATTAGGGGAAATTTAGAAATAGATTGCTGTTAGAAGTAAAAACAATGCCAAGGCTGAGTGGTGTTTTTAAAGAAATTCAATGAAATACTCTGCTGGGGAAAATGCATTAGGAAAAATGGTCATAGTCACTGTCGTCTTTATACAGTCTCTTTCTCTTCCAACCTTTGATACATGATTGATACAGTCTAGAATGAATCAATCATGTATCAAAGGTAGACTGTAGGTAAACATACCAAATAACATAGGACTTTACTGACATGTCTAATCAATAGCCCATATGACCATGAATTGCACAATGTATATATTTTCAAAAGTACTAGAACAAGTATATGTGTTTGTCATGGGGTAAATATGTAAAACAGATTCATGATTAAATGTGTGAATGGTAGACTGATTCTGAAGAAAAAAAATCACGCATGTTTTTGGGCAATGCAGGGAAACAAACCGGAGTACCCAGAAAGGACCTACGGTAACACGGGGAGGACTTGCAGATTCCACTGATAGAGATCATGTGTTGGTAAGCCCAAGGATTCACCCCACACCCTCCTTGCTGAGCAATAGTGCATTCTGCAATCTGCAAACCCACGATGACAACGACGGCGACGACGACAACGATGATGGATTTGTAGTGGAGAAAAATGCATTGTATAATATGCATAAATGCATAATACGATTACCTAATATAGTCAGAACTGCAACTTAGATGTTTGGCAAATTAATGTTTATAGACCACACAGGTCATTAGACATTGCCCTAGAAACCTCAATACTACCTCAGCGGTGAAATAAATGACAAAAATCTTTTTTGAGTTTATTTTTGCTGCAGTATTTTGGAAGGGATGAGTCAGAGATGTGTGCCGTCACCTCTCTTGTTCTCTCCCAGCTCCTATAATTTGAGATCTGGGCTGTGCCAGCAGTTGTCTTCTCAGCCCTCTTATGTGGGATAGATACATCATTGAGTGAGTGCAACAAGAGAAGAAGAAGCAGAGAATTGTAGGGTTACTGCTGCTGCTGTACTGTTAATAGGAAATGCCTGATGGAGCAATAAAGGTTTATACAGTTTTCCTCTAGTCGCACAGCATAAATAGTCTGCAAAGAAAACCGAACAGTGAGGATTTGTCAATGGCAAGGTGCAGCAACAATATAAAAGCAACTAGCAACCTACTGTATAGTGCCTAATACTGTTACCATTGACTTTTCAATTAATGACTGTCAATAATAAAGTTACTAATTCCACACAGTGGTGAAGCAGCAAGCACAGCAATGCTGTATAAACAAATAGAGAACAGGGACACATACAAACAAACAAAAAATACAGATTTGAGTTTACATTGTCCTCCCTGTTACTGTGGGTTCTTACTTCAGCTTCTTACCAAAACCCAAAGACGTGCATGTGTGATGTGTTAGGAGAAAAAAACATTGTGAATACATGCATAAGGCCTATAGTTGCTGTGATCAAGTCATCCATGACTCAGTGAACAAGTGACACAGCGCTGTATTAAACTAATCTATGAAATAAAAGTACAACAAACCTTAATTGGCTTTGATAGCCTATATACATATTATGTAGTAGTGGATTTCTCAATTTTTACTCTATTTAATCTAATTATTGACATTCATACTATCATACTGTAAACACAAAACTGCTTATCTGGAGGCTAAAAGCATCGTTTTGCACAAGCCGTTTTGGCCCTTGTTGTGAAGACCGCTTCGAGCAGGGGTGTCCAAACTAAGTTATTGTGGCCCACAGGCTTAACTCTCAATTGGCCCATTGTCTACTCTACATAATCCAACAAAAAAAACACTGTAACAAAATATATGTCCACTTTTCTCTGTGTTGATAAGGGACACTATCAAAAAAACCAGCCAGAACATAATGAAGTGAAGTGAAATTGGCAATTTCAGCGAGTGTTTCTGCTCAGTAATAATTTTTGACAATGTGGCCCTCAGTGACAAAAGTTAGAACACTCCTGGCTTAGAGCAAGCAAGTGCTGTTTGGCAAGGGGGTTCCGAGTCAGAAACGCAGGGGCTCTGAGACGCCGGTCAGAACAGAGCATGCAAAATTGGCTGAGAGTTCAAAGGGAATGAGTGAGTGCGGGGAGGATAGTGGAGACCTGTTATTTCTTTCTGTCTCTGTGTGCGTGTGTCTCTGTGTGCGTGTGTCTCTGTGTGTGCGTGTCACTGTGTCTCTCTGTGTGCGTGTGTCTCTGTGCACTTGTGTCTCTATGTGTGTGTGCGTGTGTCTCTGTGTGCGTGTGTCTGTGTGTCTCTGTGAGCATGTGTCTCTGTGTGTGTGTGCCTGTGTCTGTGTGCGTGTCTCTGTGTGCGTGTGTCTGTGCGCGTGTCTCTGTGTGAATGTGTCTGTGTGTCTCTGTGAGCGTGTGTGTCTCTGTGTGTGTGCCTGTGTCTGTGTGCGTGTCTCTGTGTGCGTGTGTCTGTGTGCGTGTCTCTGTGTGCATGTGTCTGTGTGTCTCTGTGAGCGTGTGTCTCTGTGTGTGTGTGTGTGTCTCTGTGTGCGTGACTCTGCGAGTGTGTGTCTCTGCGAGCGTGTGTCTCTGTGTGCGTATCTCTGCGAGCGTGTGTCTCTGTGTGTGTCTCTGTGTGCATGTATCTGCGAGCGTGTGTCTCTGTGTGTGTCTCTGTGTGCGTGTATCTGCGAGCGTTTGTCTCTGTGTGTGTGTGTCTCTGTGTGCGTGTCTCTGTGTGTGTCTTTGTTTGAAACCCACTCTATCTCCCAAAGCCTTTTCCTTTTGCCTTTTCAAGCGCTTCCTCTTTTTTTCTAATGATGACTCTATCCGCCTCCCACTGCAGGCAGAGGAGCAGCGGCCCCGGGCCTTCAGCACCATCCAATCAGTCCACCTGTGCTTCTCATCCAGCACCCAAAATCAGAATATGTTCAAAGAGGCCATATAATGCTAACTCAACTTTTGGAGTCTTGAGAAGGGGTTACTCTAAATTATTATTGTTGGTTCTCTACAGGTACTCCATCGTATATTGTTGTTGTTCACCCATGTTTGAATAGTCCTATATGCTGAAGCACTGACCTTCTCAGGAGCTGAAAACACAATGCACAGCAGATTTCCAAAATATGAAAAGAAAAAAAGAAGTAAACTAAACCTTTTATTAAAGGGAACAATATGACCCATATAACATTGGACATTGAAAAAGTACAAACTGAATAATTACAAATAAAAAATTGTCATGTCTTTGTATGTTATTGAATAACTCAATAGTGTTCTGTTGACATATTCCATGCATGTGACATTTAAGAATTGCACAAAAACCCTCTTGTGTGTTCCAGTGTACTGGAACCACAAAATGTCTCATTCCTGTATATAGTATACAATGAATAAGAAGTCCAGTCAGGCCTTTATTTTTATCCAGTACCCCTCCCAAATTCAGCCTTTATCAGTCATTTAACTATTTAGCCATTAACAATACAATCATTTATGCTGATAGAAAACTGTATATAAGGTATTGACTAGAATGACCTTGCAAACACAAACACCACATTAGTATATATATTGGACCTATTGTACTAAATATTCTGGTTGCCACAGTGCCAACATATTCCATGCATGTGAAATGTTACATTGCACCAAAACACTTCAGTCTAGAATCTGAGAGTGCATCATTCTTTTATGTGTACAATGAATGAATTGAAAGACAAAAGGAAAGCATATTAGCTGCCACTGCAGATACACATCATGAATTCCTGCCCTACCATGGCTGCCTGCATGACGTCAATAATTCAAGGGTAATCTTTTTAATTACTGTATATTGTTAACTAATTTGCAGAAAGTTTGTATTCAGTGACTGAATCATCCTGTGAATTTCTTCACTTTCTTTTGCGAGATAGACTACATATTGAGTGCCAGAAATCCAGCATGTTCTGTTTTTGCTGAAGCTTAAAATGGACAAAGCTGGTGAAATGGCAACTGCATTTTGACATTTCACTGAGATCAGAAATACTCTTTAAAGTTGCAATGCATTTAGTCAACTCACTTTTTCTATTTCCCTTAACATTGTTGGATCGGTGAAGCTAATGATTGGTTTCAATGGGAAATTGCAATGTGTTTGTATTTGTGCCCTTGCTCCATTCTTAGTCAAGGACTGATTTAGCCTATTACTACCTTTATTTGCAAAATGCTCATGGGTCTGATTTTAATTTAAACCCAATTAAAATCACAGCATGAAAACTCCAATAATAGTTTGGGTTCCTATTAAGTGAGTGGGGTTTATAGGATGTGCCTCTGTTGCCTTTAGCATTTTCTGCAATTTAGTCTATGTTTAGCCAATACTTTGTGTGTTTAGCAGAGGTTACATGGGGCGCCAATGTTAAAAACACAATAACAAACTAGAGGTTCAGATCTCATTAGTTGCTGGTGAAATGGCGTATGAGTCATGTCAAAGCTGTGTTTTTTAGCTGTAAGTCTCTCGAAGGCATTTTCTCGAGTGGTCTGCATGTCCTTCCTGTGATACTGTTGGTTTTCTCCAGATATGCCATCTTATTCCCGCTGTCCAAAAACAAGTATTAGGAGGATTGATGACAAAATTGCCCCATATAATGAACACATGCAAGAGAGAATAGTATGTCAGTGTGTGTCTCTGTGTAAGCCCACTGTCCATATTCCAGACTTGACCCTGCCTATAAGGACAATAGTTATTGCTCAGCCCTAACTGAAATTACTTAAAAAATATTGTTTGCTTTCCATTGGTCCAGTTTTTTGTACTTTATAGGTTAGAGTCATCTGATGGTTCCCAGGTGTGTAGTGACCAGTTGGCCAAAGCGTGTTCAGGTTTTATGATCCTTACTCAATTTGTTTGTAAACGAAATAACAGCCAGTTAGATTCTGCATGTGGCAAGCTAGACAAAGCTCATACGTCTCTGTGTCCTCTCCTTTTAGTACACATGGTGTGATATCCTTGAAAAAGCCTTCTGTAATACTTCAGTGACATAAATGTAGGAGGTCTACTTCACATGGCAAGGCTAAATATTCTTTGTGTCAGGTGTGTGGGTGTATTACTTCTGACTGACATCATCTATTTGAACCAAATTATACAAAAATCACCTACCAACAACCACATTGAATCATATGCAGTATATAAGATAAGATCCCCTAGCTGTCAGGCTACTGAACTCTCAATAATGCTCCCAATAATACTGAACTCTCAATAATACTGCACTAGATCACTTTACGTAATATGTTTGAATGTATCATGTATGTGCAATACTATATCATGTGCAATACGAAATTCATCTGTATAAGTATTTTACCACCTGTGAAATACTCCACTTACACCTTATTTAATCCTACCTGCACCTTTGTATTTTTCTTTTTTATTGTACTTTTTATTATATGTTTATTATATTGTTACTTATCTCACAATTTTTTTTCTTACCATGTACTATTATTGCATGCTGCTAGTACTTCATGACTATCTTAGCGAGTCTAACGGTTCTTCCGATCCAAAGCATTTCATTACATCTTTTGACCCTGTGTTGAATGTGCATGTGACAAATAAACTTGAAACCTTGGACTGATTGCATATGGCCCTAAAGCACTTTTGCCAATGTTGGTACTGCCCACTGTTTTCTCTTGGAGATACATCTATTCATATGCAATCAAGCAAGTTTATTCTGCGTATAGCTTTCATCAACCCATTGAAAATCTAGCAAAAACTAACAAAGACCAGACTATTTGTAGAGCAGAAGTACACAGTGTTGGCCGTGTACATATATATAAGGTGGAAGACATGAAGTGACCCTATCTATGTTGACAACAGCTGTGAGGGAAATGGAGCTAAGCTTTTCAAAAGGGTTGTGCCTCGTCTGATTCTTCAAATGCCATGAATGTAGGTAAAACATTGGTTATTCGATCCATACTTTCTGGTGCAAATGTTCACTGTTGCCAACAGCCTTTTCTTAATTGTTCTTATGACATTATACATCTGAAAGATTGATAAGCACAATTTCACATATCTCAATGTTGTGTCCCTTGCAAGAAGTTGGCCAAGTAGAAATGTGTTAGTGTGACTGTGGTGGTCAGGAGGGACCATTAGGCACAGAATGCCAGCCACGCTTCAACCACCGAGTGTGACTGAGGAGTGAATGAATAATGCATGGAATTGTAAATCGTCTTTACGGGTCTAGAAAAGCACTATGTAAGACTAATGCATTATTATTATTATCATTACCACCACCATTACCACCACCATTACCACCACCATTACGTCATTTATCATTATAATTAATTAATCTTCATCATCATCATCATCATCAATTGATCATTATTATTAATTAATTTGTCATCTTCATCATCACCACCACCACCACCACTAAATGTATTATTATTATAAATTAATGTATTATTATTATTACTATCATCATCATCATTATCATCATCCTCCCTCCTATTTTAGTACATATAAGAAAATTTTAACAATCCATGGAAATGCAGTGAAGATAGATTTTTCACTAAAGAGAACTGTTTGAATCAAATCCATCCTTTCATCAGTAATGTTATTGTAGGCAGGCTCCTTGGTGTGAGAAAATACCCATTTCCTTCCTAAACTCTCTAACAAGCTCCGGTCTGACTGGAAAAAGGTGAAGATCACTGTGAAGGCCAACATCTGCAGGTATGATTGCTCTACCCCGTGTGCTACCCCGTGCTCCTGACCAGAGGAAGATTATCAATGCAAGCGTACACATGGTTACAGCAGTCTCCAGAACAAACGCAAGGCCAATGGCTCAGGAGATACTAACTCGAAAGTACTGGAAAATGATCAGTGTGAAGGAAAAGAACCATTGGTTTGGTACAAATACAAAAACTCAAAAAGTAATTGGGATTTTCTGTATGTTTTAGAAACTCACAGAACAATGGAACACTGCATCTCTACATTTAGGATTTTGTTTAAGGATTCTGTGCAATGGTAATGATCTATTTACTTTACCGTACACTTGGGTCTGCTTTTCAAAAGGTGGAGCTAAACATTGTGTTCTGTTGATTAGATGCTATACAGACATTATTGGATACATGTTAATACATTAGCTCACATTAGTAAATATAGAGAGTATGTGGTACTTGGTTATATACACTCACTTGCCGGTTTAATTTAAGTGACATTGAAGAAGTTGTTCTTTTTTCATTTGAATTATAGGACGCATCAGAATCTTAAATTATCACTAGTTCCAACCAAGCACTGCAGAAGACCATGTCTGAATGTAAAATAGATTGTATCTCAATCAAGATAGCAGACGGTATAATATATATATATATATAGGTATAAGGTCTACCTAATGAAGAGGCCAGTAAGTGTACTCTACATTCAGCAATTTTCCCTCCACTATAATCATAGCCATTATCTTCAAAGCCTTTGTCAATATTTACAGGCATGCATTGCAGCCAACGGAGAAGCTGAGACACACTTCACTTCACAGCCCAGTGTTTGAATCCCTGTTGTGCATCCACAGTAACAGCAAAGACAATACCACCTCTCCACAGCACATGTATATGTATCTCTCTTACACTGAATGCGTCTAAAGCTACACAATCCCTTTTGGCCATATATAGTTCTTGAGTGTATGCTATAGGCTTGTGCTTGACAGAGGAGGCCAGCCACAAACATATCTCACTTTTACCAGTGCCTGGGGAAGAGGACAGGATTTCAAGCTCCACTACAAGGCACTTCCAGCATAGAAGCAGGCAGTCCATGTGTGCAATACGAACAACATGTGTGTTTGATTTCACTGTACTGGCCTTCCACTTTCCACATCACATCACCAGTAAAAAAAAATACATTCCCAATCCAGCTTAAGTGCTAAATTTAACAAAATGGAGATCGGGAATTCCTTGCATGGAGGATGAGTCCAGTTATAACAGATGACAGAGTTGTATGAATATTACACTGGGGAAAGTGGTGTGTCGTGGTTGGTTTGCAGTTTGAGATGGCTGCCGAGCGTGTGTGTGTGTTTTTTTTCCTTTTGTTGAAAATGAAGCTTGGTGCTCGAGTGCAGAGTGTGGATATGGTGGATATGTGGCTTTGAAGCATAGCAGGGTTGGCTGTCAGAGGCAGTCATGGAAGGGATGCTCCTATCCACAGCCTATTAGAGAGCTGTTTATCAATGCAGCTGCCAATCAGTCCATCTCCTGCTCTGCCCATTCTAATCTGGACTTGATAACGGCTACATATGGTTCCCTTCATTATGTGCATGTTGCTTCCCAGACAGTTCCAGCTCTGAGGCGGATTCTGAGATGCAAATAATGTTCAGGTGCCACAGTGTTCCAGGTATTTATTTATTTTTACTATCATTTCAATTGGTTTAATGTAATTCTGTAAGACAAAACAAAACAAACTTGGTTTCAAATACAGGAAGTATATATATGTAAAAAATATTATATATATAGGAACAATAGGGCCTCTATTATTAAGACTGTAGAGCTGGCTCAAATATTAGACAGCAATAGGCAGACAAGCACTGATGTCTTTTGTGACACTTATCATGCCAGATCAATACAAAATTGATCAAAGAGTGGAACAAAATTGTAGTTTATTGATGTCAAATTTAGTTGGCTGGACCAGTTTTCTTTGTCAACCTTCACCAAGGTTAGCTTTGGCAAAAAATGGCAAAAAAAAAATTGCAATAATGTGATTACATGATACAATAATGCAAATAAGGATGTGTTATATGATTCATCAAGATTGTCATTCACACCGAGTGCGGTCCGTGTGCTGTATGAGTCCAGAAAAAATAGAATCCTTGTCTATTAAAGCTGGTGTGAATGAGCGCAGACTTAAGTGATTTCTTTTTCCAAGGGAGCTTCTGCGGCACCCGCTCCGTATCCGTACCACAGTCAGTGGGAATTAGACGTAAAGCTCAGGCTAGGTTTTCCTGACCAAGGTCCTGTCTCAAAATCTGGAGAATGATCACTGGCTGCTGCACTGCTTTCACCGAGTGATCCTGCAGCACTGAAGGGCGGGTCAAATCCAGAGAATACAGTATACCTTCCATTACATAATCTGAATAAAGCAGGGGTGCCCAAACTTTGTTCACTAAGGGCCACATTGTCAAAAAGTACTACCGAGGAGGGCCACTCGCTGAAGTGACCAGTTTCACTTCAAAAGTCCCCTTCGGTTGTAGCCGTTTACTAGCCACATATCTTCTGGCTTATATTATAAAAATAAAAATAAAATCTTGTTACACATCCAACTAAAAAAAGAGCATTTGATTATCTAGAGTCTCATGCAGTAAAAAGACAATTTGGGCCAATTGAGAGGTAAGCTTGAGGGCCACAAAAAATTACTCTGTGGGCGAAATTTGGCACCCGGGCCATAGTTTGGACACCCCTGAAATAAAGTCACTTTAAAATAGTCTCAACATTGCAATATCTAATTTGGAGTTTGCTCATTTTCTGATTAATCTGGTGTATTCAAAGCCTTTCTTTTTCACTTCTCTCACTAGGTACCTGTGTGACCTCAGATCCCTCTCCCCATGATTCTTTTTGCAAAACACCAGGACACATGTATTCTTTTTCTTTACATTTGAATATTGGAACAGTGTGATGGGAGAATTTAAAAGTAGTCCTACACCAGAGGAAGAAAGGGGGAGCACATCTGCCCTTCAGCGGGTCAGTGCTAGCTCTGCTGCTCATTTGCATTTTGTTGAACTCGACTCAACTTCCTGCCGGCTCACGCTCAAGTCTGTCACAGAAAGACACCGAGCTCTCCTATTGCCCATATTCAAGTAAACGCACAATCACCATGTCCCCTTGTTGTCAATGTGGGCGTAGGCGAGAGAGCGAGACAAGACTTGATCTATAAATATGAAATGTGTTTGACGCATACTGTAAATATTTGCCTGTTTGGCCACTGTATGACTGTGAAGCATCATTGTGAATCACAGAGGGTCCGGAGGCAAGGATTACTCTCATCCGTGAACATACACTCACTGGCCACATTATTAGGTAGAGCGCTTTCAACAATTCAAACCAGCTGAAGTTCAAATAACGCGTCATTTCAAGAATACGGTGTGAATAAGGTGTGTTTGTTGGTGCGGGAGGGGGTCGAGTATTTTAGAAATTGATCAAATACTGGCATTTTAGCATGTATAGGGTTTACACAGAATGGTCCCCAAAAGATAAAAAATATCCAATGAGTGGCAGTTCCTGTGGGCAGATAACCACTAATTACTTCAAGCTTGGCATTTGGACCTTGCCTGAATTGTGAGACGAATATGGGTGAAGCAATTGGGCCACAGCAGCTGAAGACCACACTAGACCGCACCATAAGGTCTCCCTAATAAAGTGGCCAGTGAGTGTATAGTACCGTATGTGTGTTGTGTGGCTCAGACCTGTAAACATAGCTACAGTTAAAATTTTTGGCCATGCTCTAACTGTTTAATAATTCAGATGAGTGCATGTATCCTTGCATTGAAATAAACTATGCAGCAGTCTTGTTAAACATTGATGCTCTCAGCTGTACTGTGCCCCTTGAAGGTATTTGGCCACCGGAGCTATAACTCAAAAGGTAAAAGGCTTCACATAGATATGAATATCAATTTGATATGTGCTGTCAATTCAGGCCCTGTCTAACAACATGGATCCTATCAAATCAGGCTTCTTTATCAGGTTTGTGTAAGTGGCTACCAAGTCCTGATATTTTTTCGCAAATAAGCGCATGTACTTTGATATTGGGAATACTTGTTGGAAGGTGGAGATAAACATTGCAATCTGTGTAGGGAACATAATGAACCATTGTGGCAGCAATTTCTCTAAGGAAGCATCTTTATCTTGACAAATTCAACTAACACAAAATTAAGTTACTACAGATTTTCCTGGGTGTGAAAAGAATATATCTATACATTTTATGGCCTGCTCAGGGGTATTTAGGAGGAACTTAACCAAATGCATTTCTTTATATTACCCAAAATTGACTTTACTGTCCATTGGAGACCATTAATTAGGCGTAATGATGAAAAGATAAATATTCAAACCTGGGCCTCCGTGGGGCCTAAAAACAATCACAATTATTAACAAAATATTCACAATATAATCGCAATTAGCATTGATGCTACACTAATGGTACAGTTGTATTGGCAAGTGACACAAAACTAGTCTTTATTCAAGGCTGCTGTATTGTTGAGTGTGACATTGGCAAACAGTAGTTTCTGAATTGTTTTATATTGTTTTATGACCAATGTTTGACCGGAATCTTATTTATTTTTCTTTGATCATAAAGAACTTGAGAAAATGGCCAAGGTATTGCATTTATGCATAAAGATAATACTCATGGATAGCCCCTCATGGGTTGGTCACCATAACAACTACAGTGATGCGCTGACCTATAATAAAAACTACTGTTCAATTATTGGTACTTTTATAAAACTCACATCATCGCCTCCAACTTTTATAACACTGAATTCAGACATTTAGTTGAATCTTTTTTTGTTTTAGCTCCAGAAGAGATGGTATAACTTGGCCTCTGTTAAGTCTTTCTTTTCTATTTTGCATAAAGAACCCAACAAACAATATATCTTCCAACTGACAACAAAGCAATCAGACAAGACATCATAGCAAACTATAAGGTGTGAGGGTGGGAGCATTAGAACATGAGCTCAGCCAGTGACGTGGGCTTTTGGGAGGTATTATACAAACCTGCACCTGCCCTAACAGATGAATGGGACGTTTAGTTTTCACTGTAGCAGAGGAGGTGGGGTGGCAAGATAGCTCTATCTGGTTGGAAAAAAGAGTACCGTATTTTCCGCACTATAAAAGCCTTTAATTTTCTCAAAAACCAACAGTGCGCCTTATAATCCGGCCCAAGGCGCTCCGTCAAAACGTTTTGGTACGACGTCGGTAAACTACAAAGCTCCAGGAGTCAGGAGCGTCGCAGAGTAATACATACCAGTATTATGCTTCACAGTAATATTAGTAGTGTTTTATTATTAGTGTTTATATTTGACCCCAAAATGGCCATATAATTTTACGTGTTACAACTGAACAATGTTGAGAGTTATTGTGAACGCGTTTAATAAAGTTTGACTGACTGACTTGTCTGACTGTTTCGCTTAATGCGTCTTATGGTCCGGTGCGCCTTATATATGAAAAAAGTTCAAAAATAGACCATTGGCCTTATAATCCAGTGCACCCTATAGTGCGGAAAATATGTTAGGTTAGGTGTTTGAAAGGTGCACGTGTTGACCAATTATAAAGAAGAAACATTTGCAAGGAGGTTAAAAATTAATTAGAAGTTCATTCATAATATAGTGATCAAGTCAGTCTGCCACTCATAGCGTAGAGATATCCGGGGTAGGTTGGGCCATATCCAGAGTATGTTAAACTAGCTTTGCAACAAGGTCCCTGTGTTAAACTACTTGTGCATCAATATAAATAACAGCTGATGGAACTAAAGCTGGGCTTCTCCTGGACTTTTAAAGATACACTGTGCAGCATTGTTGAACTGTGGCTCTCTGTGTGCACCCAGGAGCACTCTCATCAATCACACACAACTACGGGACAAATGAGTTCTTTTTGGGTGGCAGTGATTTATTAGAACGGCATCTGGATATGCAAGACTAAATTGTTTTTTTCTTCACTTTCATAATTCATTTAATTCTCTAAACAACAATTTGATAGCAGGTCAGTGTTGTGCTCGGGGTTTAACATTTTTCAGAGAGGGAGTTGATGTAATTGGTTTTCTATTCTGCGACTAAAGAGCTGGATTGGAGGCTACTGGTTACAGCTGATAGCCAATTAAAGAGATATGACACAGTCTTTATATAGAAGGCACCTCTGGAGTCTTCTCATAATGTGTTTACTTCTAACTACACTGTACAAACATGAGTAATTGCTAGTGCTAGAGACTGGTCTTGGTCCTGAGATACTTGTTATTGTCTTTGCCTTGAGCATTTTTACTCCATCTCTGACATGATGGTCTTCACAGATTTTTTTGTCCAAATTGTTATTGTTTGTCAATGAATTCTTTACAGTTGCATCAGCTGATTTTTGCCCCGTGGAAGCGTGTGAAGGTTAAAAAAATGTGACCCTGGCTCTAAAACAAAAACCCTTATAATAAAGCCCACAGAGGTTCTTAGAGTCTCATCTTTTCTCAGATGACGTCTGGTATGCTATACTATTAACTGAGTAATCATTTTTGCTCAAATACAAAGTTGAAATTTTCAGTGCTCCAATTTTAACTTGAACAGTTGGAGCACCATGGCAGAGCGGTTAGCTTTTTCAGCAAAAAGGTTGAGGGTTCCATCCTTGATCGAGCCAAAACACGTATTTCTGAGTGGAGTCTGCATGTCCTCCTTGTGTTACCCTAATTTCCGCTATAGATATAAAGGCAGATTATGTACAACTTGGTGGGCTGGCAGTTAAATACCCTCTTCAACTAGTACATAGCATCATTGTGTTTGTCTGATCTTTGGTGGAGGTTAAACTAGCTGCTATGTTTTAGTTCATTCTGCCAGATCATTGGTCTTGGTGTCTATTAGTCTGGTCTTAACTACAGCACTAGTAGTTACATTTTAAAACCACATCTACTGTATGTCTGAACATTAAGGTATCCATGATACAACATTTTGTCCTCACTTAAATAAATCAGCCATTTTAACACCCTGTTACACAATGCTTTTCATAATTGCTTTTGCCAGGGTGATACCTTTTCAAAAACTTTTATCACGCAGAATTTAAAAAGTCATTAGCCGCATTGACTTTCTTCTGCACCCCGCTGTTGTTTAGATGAATGTTCCTACACTTTGTTGTGAAGCTGGAGGGCAACCTGTCTGCTGGAAAGCAATGCAGCAGAATAATTGGTTGGGTAGGGTGCGTAAGTGATGCATTGTTTATTTACATATTTTCAACGAACTCTTATTATGAAATGGTGGTCAATTAGGGTAACCATTTGTAACAATAGACGCAAATGAATGAGCTAAGATCATAAATTGAAAACGGGAGAAAATAGTTCCTTACATGATGATTATACGGAGACAAGCTATAAAAAATTCGCTGCAAGAGTAAAGTAAGCCATGCAGATGAGTGATGCAATGGCTAACATGCTACTATAGGCTAGGTCTGAAGTGTAATGTAATTGTGGCGTTTTTGTTTAACGTTGATAGGCCCAGTCATCCCAATGAAACTTTCTGCATATTGAGATCTATTCACAGCAGACAAATACAGCCCCTCCAGCCCAATCTATAACACAATCTATAAGTACTACTACAATTTTGTATACTAATGATTAAAGTGTATGTAGATACATAATAGCTATTTTAGGTGTGATCTGAATTGGATATTAGATATGATAATAAAAAGGTCAAATATAAGACTCATTGTTGAAAATCTAACACCACATTTAAAAACATTATGAATCATCCCACAGTGTGATAATTCAATAACACAAAACAGTAAAGAGCAGTTCCTTTTTTGCTTTTTCCATAAGCGCTATACCTTCAGTACAAGTACAAGTACAAGTACAAGTACAAGTACAAGCTCCAAACTAGATGTGACTGTTGACCTTTACATTGTGAAAAGATGTTTTTTTTATCCCTGCTATCATATGGTTATAAATAATGAGAAAGGGCTTCATGTCGTGATGCAATCTCAAGGGACTAAACAGTGTATTGTTACAGATGTTAGCTATTAAAGACATAATTTTGCTTAACTCAAAATGAATATATATAGTCAGGCCTATATAAAAACAATTGAAACCTATTGAAATTGTGTCATTTATTTATCTCATAAACTACTACTGTGAAGAACAAACATCCTGTATTTGATTATTTTTGCAGTAATATTAAACTAAAGTGAAGCTAAAAAAATAGCAATACATACAGACAATTTTATAAAACAAATTAATGACATTTATATTGCACTTCACAAGTCCTTGCAGCTTACTCAAAGCACTTTTATTCAATCACGCCACAATCACACACTGATGGTGGTAAACTACCTACCCACAGTTGAGTTGAGACATTCCAGCCAATCTGTGCCTATGACCTCGGCAACAACCATCAAACACACCAATTACACTTCATTCATCCATAGGCAAGGTAGGTGAAGTGTCTTGCGAGGGCAGTATGCACATGTTGGAGCAAGATTCAAACTGTCACTCTGGCTAAACCAGGTCTAAAGCAATGATCCACACATAAAATTAAAATCCAGTCTAATAATTGAAAGCTTGGCAGTTTTATTCCCTCTCCAGTTCATTCTGCCATGTAGTCTTTGGGCAACACATTTACTGAGAATACCCAGAGGTATGTATTTAATCATGTAGACTGTCCAATGGTAATATCAGTAAACATATGGATCTTCACGGAGCATGGAGGACACAAGGGGCAGCATCTATCACCCCAGTGACACAGCAGGATTGTCTCTAAGCTGCGGTATTGTTGCACACATAAATTAACATGAGCCCAACCTGGATTAGTCAATTATGCTCGGGGCGGCGATTAGTTAAAACACAAACGTTTTGGAGTGGGGATTATCCCTGTCAGCCCCGGGACCCCAACCTTCACCTCCCTTACAAGGTGAAAATCAACACTCCGGATGTAGTCAAGAAAAAGCATGAAATTAATGAGATTTGATCAATATTACGAGTGTTTATGTATTATTATTATTTTTTTTTTCATTTCTAATTTTCCAAGCAATTAAAAACATTCATAGTGATTCGATTGTGCACATCATTTTTTAAACTGGCAAGGTTGGCAAGGGTTAAGGGTCGCTTGTAAGGGCTGCACGATATTAGCACAAACTGGACTAAACCAGTTTGAGTGATATCGTTGGGTTTCTTGCAATATGGTTATAGTGATCATTTTGGAATATAATATGCAGCCCCAGTCCCAGTATCCGTTATGATAGACATAATACTTTCTTCCATAATATAATTAAATTGTAGTGTACTAAATAATGCAGAAGGCATAATAATAGTATGGCGCTCTCTCTTTCATTTTTATGTTGGGGGGAGGGTTCATAGCACGTCATTTTTAAACTTGTAACGTTGGCAAGGTTTGAGAGAGTTGCCGTTGTGAGATGGATGGACTACTGGGTTTACACATCCTCTTCATGGTGTCTGTCTTGCCATTTGGTGAATGTGGGTAGTGTAAAATTGTCACCCTCCATTTTACTTCTTAGTTTTGCTTCATAGAGTTGGCTTTCCACTCTATGCTATTTACATACAGTATGCTAAAAAGATCCTTGGTCACATTTGACGCTTTGAAACTTATTTTTTCTCTATTTCTATCATTTAATCATAATAAACTGACAGGTGATTAGTAGCACTTCTCCATAAAGTGGATTTCCATGTTACCTTTTTCAATGCATCAAATGGCGCTAAAACCAGGACTAAGGTCTAACACTGGTCTAAACCAAGGAATAAGGCTGAGGTTAATGCAGAAAATGGAATAAACCAAATAAAGACTAAAGAGGGACTAAATGGGAGCAACATAAATCCCAAACCAGGACTAAAGTGCAAACCAGTTTTAAACATTCAATGACTTAATGACTATTAAAGAACAGGACTAAAATCGAAATAAAACTGGACCTAACGCTATGTAGTACAAATAGCCCATGTACCATCAGTGACCACTTACTGAGTATGATTCAATATCATTTTCACAAGGGGCAATTACACTTATTTGCAGTATTTGAGTCAATCATTTGAGACCCAAATATTTGAATTTCCATGGTATTTTGGGTTTTCTAGACTTGTTTAAAAGTAAGGTTTAGTAGTGAAATTGTATCTTTCCTGTGTTTGTTTATTCCATTCAGTGCTCTTCACATACAGTATGCTAATGATTTCCTTGGTTACGCTGGGTACTATGGATCACTATTGATTTTAAAAGGGCTTAGTTTGTGGCAGATGGTGCAGGAAGACAAATGTGTTCAGCAGTGCAACACACCATTAGAACTCCTCACTTTCCCAGTTTCCACCTTTCTCCTTCTTACGGACATCTAATGCGCTTTATCTTTCTTAATCTACAGTATCTGCCCTTCGATCTCGCGGCTCATTCAGCCCAAAGTGATGCAAGCCCGGGTAACTCGTGTGGGAGCAAACAGGTGAAGAAATGTTTGCAGTGCAGTGCAGCATTAAGCCTCTTCTCTATGCCCAAACAGACTAAGAACATCTCTCACAGCATGCACATACATCTATATATTAAAGTAAATAATAACCTCCTTCAATAATTACCTCCAAGTCAGTCTAAATGTTAAAGGAGTCAGATAGATTAAAGGGTTCCTGTTATGCTAACTTGACTAGCATTCTACTCTGTTATAATTAGTTGTATATTCTTACACGTATGTTGGAGTAAGCCTAGTCCTGTATATCACTGACCTTCTCAGGAGCTGAAAACACTTTAGATTTTTCTACATGAAAGTGAAGTAACTCACAATGGCCATTGCTTTTTCAGCAGAGACACACAAAACAGCTCCCAAAAACTATTTGCTAATCTAAATGCTAACATGCTAATCTATGCCCCCTTTAAACTGCTCCAAATAAAGTTATAATAATGTTTTCTCAAAAGATGAAAACACCGGGGGGGGAGGGCCTTAATATGACATGAACATAATCCATACTCAGCAACAGCTTCCCACAAGACATGCTAATGCTAACCTAGAAGCTACAGTGCTAATCTAGGGCTGAGCAAAATCAATACAGTACCCTTGAAAATTGTTCCATGCCCAAACAGAATTTCTCTCTCTGAATGCATACATACATTTTAAAATAATATAAAATGCTATAATGTAGTTTTCTTGTCAAAATATAGCAATATAGCAATATTTGTTCATTATATCGGCAAAACAAATCATATTATGGAATCACCTCAGTCCGCGTCAGCATGCGCGTCTGCAGATCCTAAGCCTGAAATTACGGGAGAGGATCCATCAGGAATCTTGGTGAATGAATTACAAAAAACATGAAAACCCGTCATATTCACTTTAAAGGGTCATGTACCTGCCAAGAAAACGCAACAGTTCTGAGCTCAGTTTCAGACACAGAACCTTTCACAGAACACATGCATTGCAGTTTATAGAATTCACTTTCAGATATATTACTAAAGCCAGTCTAAATGATATAGGAGAGTGGAAGTTTTACCCCAACTCCACTGGATTAAGATAATGACAGAAGGAGGCAGAGGCAGACAGGTGGTCTCCTCCTGTTTCACACTGTAATGAAATTGAATCCTGAACCTCGGCTAATCTCTTCCACAAAGACTAGCTCACCTTCACACTGCCAGATCAGCACAGTTCATAAAAGAGATTGTGAAGATGTATCCTCAAAAGGCACTTTCAAGATTCTACACTCAGCAAATGACTGACAACACAAACTTCATTGTGTCTTAATTGAGTTTTTGCTACAATCATTCTCTATTCTCTATAACTGCTTATTCCCAAAGTTACCTGTAGCCTTTTTATGAAATATCACAAATCAATACAATACTAAGCAGCATTAATGAGCATAATTTCTAAAAATGTCACATTGATTTTTCCAATAAGACGCAACTGTCTTTTTATGTGGATTCTGCAGTCTGTTTCCTTTATACTCATGGTTGTCAAACGTTTCACAGGTAACACCAGTTTAACTATGCTTACGCTGTCGTACCCAACAGCAAGGTGTATATCGGCGAAATGCCCCCATACGTCTGCCACAACTGCTATGGCACCAACAGGCACCTTAATCAGACATTGTGTGATTTCTAAGGGTTTTTATATTGTTAATGAGCAATTAAGAGGCCCCGCCCCCAAACCATGACAAACATAGGAACATAGGTAACTGCCATCATATTGGTCAGATGTGTTCAGGGCCGGGGGGTAATTAGGTATTTCAGGGTTTAGCCTAATCGGGCAAAGTATGTGCAAGTTAGAGGCTGTCAAATATACCTGACCTCCCAATTTCAATCCAAAATGGCCGACTTCCTGTTTGTTGTAGGGTGAAGTCATGATAATATTTTA
>JAVQKC010004948.1:0-27017 GCA_036025475.1 Philypnodon macrostomus
TCTCTCTCACAGTGGACATGCACCTACGATGAAAATTCCAGAGCCCTCCATGACTTCTAAGTGGGAGAAATAGCAAAATAGCAAGGTGTTCAAATACTTGTTTTCTTCACTGTATATTACTTTGGTTATCTATTTGATGTTCTACACACTAGAGTTAGAAACTCTCTGTAGAGCTGGTGTGAAGCCTGTTTAAATCACAAAGGATACAGTCCTGACTGTCTCATTTACACCCTTTATCACAAAGGCTGTTTTCTTTAAATCTACATCATTTGTTGTTTGTGTATGTTTCAGCAAAAGTAAACTTACAGGAACTAGGCATTGTATAACTACTTAACAACACCCACTGTGTGTATTATTACTATGGTTAATCTTTAAAAAAAATGTGTGCATTGTTTTTTATGGGATCAATAGAATATCTACCCATCTCCTTTAATCTAATATTAGTCATAGAACTCTTTTCTTCTACTGACGTGCCGACAGTTTGTAAATAAACATTTTGACTCCATTTGCAGCTATGTGTTGTAACCATTATATTCCTAAAATATACTGCATAGTGGCCTGCATTACATATAACCAAGCTCAAGAGCAGCTGCGTTGGACATGCAAAAAGCTTTGATGGACGTTCAACAAGTAAATTCTCTGCAGAGTATTGTTATTCTCATTAGTAATCTGTCTTTTGGTCTGCAGTTTCTTTGGGAAGAACAGTGATCCAGGGCTTGTGTTAGTCTGATGAGGCTGCTTGCTGAAGCCTGCAGTCCTTTTGTGTGGCATGTGTTTCCCCGTGGCCCTAAGCTTTCTCCGATGGTCTTCTTCCTGGGGAGACTGTCAGTGGGAGCCTGCTACACACTGAGCCTCTAGATCTAAAGACACTGCGACCCACCAGTATTAGCATCTCTTAATGCAAAAACAGCATGGGGTCGCTCCAGTGCTGGCTTTCAGTGCTGCCAGGTTCCCTGCTGAAAGGGCCAGCACAGCACCACAGACCTCACAGCTGACCAAGCAGGAATGAGCTGAGCTGGGGAAAGAGAGCTCAGGGACGCACCGTTTGGAGAATTCAAATAAGACTTATTTTGAGCTTAATCATTCAATGGGCAACCCTTCCCCCAGTGTGGGAAAAGTGGTAAAAAAAGAGGTTATAGGGTTGGGCAATATAGTCTGGGCGATATATATCCCCTAAATATCAGTTATCATGGTATAATTTTTGTTGTGAATGCTTATCAGTTTGTAATGTAAATTTGTATATATATATATATATAGAATTGCATTGAGGTTTCCCCACAGAAAATGCTTTACTTGAAGCTGTGATCAAACAGCAGTTTTTTATGTTGTCTTCACAAACAAATACAATATCAAAGCTAATATTTAAAATAATAAAATATCCAGTCTAATATTCAAAGAGGTAGTTCCCAAGGGCTGTACTACTAGTTGTAGCGTAATACTGAAAGTTGTATTACAAATCCATAAATATTTTATTTATTTGTATATATATATATATATACATTGGTATTAGGTTGTTAAGTTTCTGTATATATCGCTCAGCCCTAAAAGAGGTCACCCACAAAATAATTCAGCCACAAATCATTGGGAGAAGTGAAAGTATCCAAGACGAAATGATAATTTAATGAGCAGCACATGGCAAGGCCCTGTTTTTTGGAACATTTGAGGCTCACTTTGGAGTTGACATATCAAATAAAACTGCCTGTACTCCCTGTTGATGTTTTTCAGTGAACTGCAGCCAACAGGCAGTTTGTTCAGTTCCACCCTCTACTTGCCATTTGTCAGTGCTCAGAGACCATAGATAATACATTTTACATACCTACATGTCTTTTTGTACAGACAGAAAGAGAGATGCATTACTTTCCACTCTGTGATAATTGTGGACCATCTGTGCCCTCTAACAATATGCTAGCCTCTTGATGGATATGCAGCGAAGTGACATCTAGAGCAGATATATAACCAGTCCTCACTTAAAGAGCTCCAAGAATGACAGATAATCCATTTGATTCAAAAGGCGGAGAATTGCATCTGTGGAGGTCTCCTAATGCACCAGGGCACAGCTTTTGTACAAAAAGATGTGTTTTAAAAGATTTAGTGTTAATTTGTGTGCATTGTATTGTGAGGCATACTGTATGTGTATGCAATGTTGGGAAATTTGCATCAGAACCAAACATACAAGTGTGTCAACAGACAACAGGACCAATTTGAATATTGAGGTTTGACATGGCAATAATAAAGAAGTAAAAAGTAGGACAGTTTTATGTTAGTCTTTCCTCACAATATACTATTCATGCCAGGTTATGAAAATATTAACATAGACAGGTAAATATAAACAATTACATAATACAGCCCAGTTTTTTTTTCTTCACAGATTATATTACAATATTACTTATTACAATATACAAAATTCTGAGTAAACAGTTTTCATTAAACATAAAGATACATTGAGTAATTAGGTTTTGGATTACCCACAGATGGGTTATTTTACTGAATTGAACGAGGTTTGAAAGTTTTTTTGTACATATGGTAATTCATAGAAAATCACATAGGCCTATTTACTAAATATGTGTCACGGCTTGTGCTTTTTTCAGCCTGAGCTCATTTAGTGTTCTGACGTCTTGTTAGTAATGAGGGTGAGCTTCTCTTCACTCTCACAGAAGGTGTGTTATTCCCACAGTGGCCCGCAGTGAGAGCCTGCATTAGACCCACCATGTGCTGCGTGTACCTGTTACTGCTCACACAAGCCCAGCACAGACAGGCTGTACCCCCGCCCGGCTCCTCTTCTAATGGTGGAGGAAACACAAGCATCTTCTGGGAGCTCCACTGCCTTCATGACAAATTCTATCTGTATTTTTATAGACAAATGCTACTCAACTGGAAATGCACTCCCTATGATTAGCCATAGGGGCTGCAGCAGTAAGCAAGATTTAATGATTTATCTGGGTGCCGGATAGCTTTTGATTAATTCTGTATCGAATGACTCACACCTCAGTGCTTCACCCGGGCGTCCGGGGCATGTCATTTCACTTTATTTCATCAGGTGTGACCATCACTGCTGCCCATTTTATCCACTGTCCTTGTTCAGAAAAAACACCTTTTCCCTTGGCACTGTTCTGGCACCAGCTAAAAAGGATTCTGTAAATGGGCCAGTTAAAGGTTGGGATTTTATAATCTTAAATTTCTTATATTATCAATCCCTATTAGTCTATAGCCTACACTCCCAAAGTCAAGAGGGCTGCGGCCCCCCTCAATATCTGAAAATCGTTTGCGGACCCCCTATTCCTATATTTTTGATAAAAATACAAAACTTAGTCACCTATTTAATCAAAAATTCTACTGAAAACATTTAAAACAACACTCTCTAGTATCGATAAATAGCTTGAAGTGATATCTGAATGAATATGATATCATTCTCTACTTATTTTGTATTCATTTCAAGCTAAATTTCTTTTTTGAGACTTAATGTAGAGGCTTTGGACCTTCGTGGACCCCTCGGGTTCCACGGACCCCAGTTTGGGAATCACTGGCCTTTATAACGGCTTCTAATGACTAATCTTCACATTCGTTCTCATTTCATTGCATTTAGTCCTACATGAATACTCCTCTGTGTCTATTATTAATCATAATTTTCAACATCTGTCATTGTAACCCTTATGATACCTATTAATTGGGTTACAATTTACAAACCTAGAAATAAAAATTACTAACCTAACAGGATCTTTAATTTTCCAAAATCTAACATGTTACGGGATCTATACTTGCGTGCTATCCTTTAGGTTGGACAGTTGTCCCGAAGACATTTGCGGTATCTGTCGGGGCGGAGGGTGAAGTCCGACCTAATGAAGTGGATTTGCCTTAATTACATGTCTAGAAAAACGTCAGGAGGCCTTAACTGATGAGCGCTCATTGTTCGGAAGAAAAATGAAGAAGTCGCATTCATAGACCTAATGGATATCTTTCGCCTTCTGTCCTAAAAGCCATGTGAAAGTTTGTCATTGTATTATTGCCCGTGCTCAATGTCCCTATGATAACAAATGGAGCTTCCTTTCTTACCAATTTTGTTGTGCAAAGCAGGTCAATAGAGGACCATTATTTTTGTGCGTCCTTTGGATGGTAGTGAATGATTGTTGCTAAATTACAAACATCTGCAGGGGTCAGCTCACACTGTGCTTTCTCTCAGAAGATGTTTCTGTTCCTGAAAAACTTTGTTGTAGTTCATGCTTGGATCGAGGGCTGGATCGAATTTGATCAATTTGTACTGCAAATGGTGCTAATTTTACAGTGTTTTTTGGAACTGATTGAAATGTTAATAGGTCAAAGGAAGTGGATGTCTATTTAATCTGCTAAACTAAATCTGAAAATGAAAAAAACAATTAAAAAAATTATAGTTAACCAGTTTTTAATTATTCTGTTTATTGGAGCTTTATTCAGACTTGAATACTCAAATACAGTTAAAGATCATAAAAGGTATTATTAGGTACGATTCTTTTTTGGACAGCTTTGTTTGAGATAATATTATATTTTTTGTTTGCTGTACTTTTCAAACGTGATGTGACATGTACTGCTTATTTCAGATTACTAGTAAAAATAATACCTTTGCATGTCTCAAAGTAAAGTCCATAGGTTAGCCTGGAAACATTTGTCTTCTGATACTATATTTGCATGTTCGTGTCTGTGCCATCCCTGTATAGCATTAGCATAACCTTATTAATGGCCTTGGGGATCAGGTATATTAGTGAACAGCGGGGAGGTCATCAACGGCTCTGTGTGGCTTCTTCTTGCACCAGTCTATTGTTTACTGGGTCTTTGGCTCGGGTATTGTCTGTACTAAGTACCGGCCCAGCTTTGTGCCGGAAAGTGCTGAGTATAGAACCATCTGTCTGTGGCTGCCATCATGATAGATTTCACAATAATTGAAATGAAAAAGAATGGGAATTATTTCTTGCAGAGATCAATGCTATAAACTATGTCGTGTGCACAAACACAATGGACCTTTCATCGTCACAATCAGATTTTACTTGAAATTAGTGCTCTGTTATGTGTTTTTAATGAGGTGAAACACTACATAACTGTGTGTGTGTGTGTGCGTGTGTGTGTGCGTGTGTGTGTGTGCCTCCTGTCACGTGCAGATTTGAATGCCTTTAAAGAAAGCTACTTCAGCAGGTGTGTAAGGATTAGATGCCTGCTTTTTTTGACTTGTCTTTCCCGAACCTTTTGTTAGCCCTCCACTAGGAACTCGCAATGATGCAATTCCTTTTGACTAAGCAAATCTATTATTTAGCTAAATAGATATCAAGGCTTTCCGAAAACAGCCTAAATAACACTTTATACTTAATGCATTGTGATTGGCACATGTGTCTCCGGTGACTTTGTGCTACTGAATATTAAAAACCCCTTGAATGACCTCAAGCTGGCTGATTTGTGTGAGTAGGTATTGCTTTAATGAAGGAGCTGATTATAAATAAAAAAAAAAGCCTTCTGTGTTGTTTGTGTTCCCCGCTCGCAGCCGTAAATTGGCAATTTAGTGTAGTGGATATGTGTGAAATAAAGGAGGCTTACTGCTGCCTGGCTCTCACTCAGTGTAAATCCACAAGTTCATTGATTGATGAATGGCTTTGGCACATGTGCAACAAAATGGTTTTTCAGACACTGGCCACTTCTCTGTAAGGCAGTTGGATTAAATGATACACACAGAAACACTAGCCACATTGTACTAAATCGTCTTGTAAAGTGTGAGAAGACATCAAATTAAAGGGTTCTTGATATGCTAACTATGGATATCATGTTATGATGTTTCAAAAACATATCCGGAGTTATATTTTGTTTTATTCATGAATGTCTGGGTCATCCTGTATGTATACTGAGACACTGACTTTCTCAGGAGCTGAAAACCTCACCTTGCCATTGCTTTCCATTGTTTTTAAACATTGTTGTAGCGTGTGGGTGTGGCCAGCAGGGGAAAAGATAGGGGGAAATGCTCATCTTAAGGTAAATGTAAAAGAATAATAGGGCCCCTTAATTATCAGCTCATAACTGAAATATTTGGCAATCAGTTGTCCTTTTTTCTGTCTGGCATGTGGCTTTAGATAGTAAGACATTAGCAAAATTACATCTTGTGGTACTGCAGGCTTGGCTGTGTTGACGCAGAGGTCATAGACTGGTCTGAGTAAATTGTCACTGAGGCAGAGAACACACACTAATGGAGACAAGATTATAGAAATAATGAGCCTTATTCTGAATGAAAATGTACACAGAGTGCTTTGCAGAGCTTAGTTTAAGACTTTTGTTTAACCGCTAATTGCTATGCTTTTGGTAAAACTTTGAGTAATTATCTTCAAATGAGAACAGTTTAGCCACAGTAGTATAGAGACCCAATAATTGATTTGGGTTTAAACTTTCATTTGTTTTGTTCATGTTTTCTGTTTCCTAGAGTTACAAATAATTGCGGCTTAAGAGGGCAAATCAAGGTCTTTTAGTAAAATCTGTTGGCAGGTTGTGTAGAATATGATGTAAGCCACTAATATGGCTGGTTAGACCACAATATATTTATGAGAGAGACACCGTCTTGAGAATAAATATCTAATCAGAAAATCCTCAAATATTGAACCTTTTTGTGATTAGGTGTGTGACCTCACTGAATAAATCTTAACGCTTAATGCCGTGTCAAACAATATCACAACTTTCCTCTGCCCTAGTGAAATCACACTGTCACTGAGAGACATGTAGTTGATTCCCATTAACATAAAGGATGTTGAATTTTATGCCAGTTTTTGTCAATGCCAATATGCTCAATAATGGCAGTTTTTCAACCATAATACCACACCAAGGAATCCATTTTCATTTTGGTATACCATAGACATTTGTGCACTCAACTCTGTTTTCATTAGCCTTAGAATGCTGACATAAAAAAAGCATTTTTGAAGGCTCTAGTCCTGGTTTGGTCTTGGTTTTATATGTCTTTGTATAGCTGACATGGGGGACTACACGCTTAAAAACTACAGCCCTATACCATGTTATGAAAATGTATAAACTCAGTGTATATATTTTTTCCTTTTCTCTTCCAGACGGAGCCTTTCAGAACCACTCCCGGCTGCGGACACCCCCTCTGCCTCTGTCCCACTCACATTCGCCCAATCACCAGCACCATGCCCCCTCTATCAACTCCCTAAACCGGGGCAACTACACACCACGGAGCAACCCTAGCCCCGCCCCCACCGATAGCTCCATACCTCCAGAGGGACCGGCCAGTGGTCAAGACTCTGGCAGCACACAAGACAACTGGCTCCTCAACAGCAACATCCCCCTAGAAACGAGGTATACCCACTTATGTTCACACCGCTAACATTGTATTGTTGACTTGGGCTTGAGCTGGTTCCATCAAACAGCTTGTACCCTGGTCTATATAAAATTGCAATCCGTGCTAACAAGAAGCAAAGCAATAAAATGGGAAATGCTTGGGGCAAAAGGCCTACATTTGTGATGAACATAACTTTTGGCAAACAAGAGAAAAGTGCTGCTTATTGGATCTCGCTTCAAGTCTCTTCAGCTCTGAAAAGTGAGCGCACCGTGAACTCAAGAGTAATTATAATCAGGTTAGATCGTTTTCAGACCGGCTTCTGCAGACTTGGTAGATTGTCCACTTAGTACAGTTATTTCACACTATAGATGATCCATTTCTCTAGTACATTTTTCATTCTGTCAAGTAAATATGTCATGTGCTTTTGTATCTCACTGTTTTTCCAACATTGGTAGTCATACAGGAGTTATAGTTCTTATTTCATAGTATATTTCAAAATGAAACCAATATAATTATGATTTAGAAAAAGTGCCCTTAATTGACACACTATTCTTTATGTGCCCTATAGTTTAGATAATAATAGTAACATTTAATATAATAAGACTCAGCTAATGGCTACTTTGTTCTAGCTAAACCAGCCATAAACAGAATTGCTCACTGTAGTCCTCCAGATTGGTGAAGCAGTTCACTCAACAAGAAAATGAGCATCAGTTTAGTGGGTAGAAGGACGGTTAGAGCTATAATGAATGATTATGCGTCATGACGCTCCAAAATTAATCCCGCTCAGGTATTCCCTTGAGTAAAGAAAACAGATGGTGAGGAGAATGAATCTGCAACAGACGAGAGCTCACCACAAACCACATGTAGTCCTTAAGACCTATGGCCTCTGCAAAAAATCATCAGCTGAGTTTCCTGTAATGAAATTGAAATCATTAGCATTCAGACAGACACTTAACTATTAAATGTCACTTTTACTTAGAGTGGTTCACAGGGGCTCACTTCCCTCACTCCTGTGAAATGAAATAACCATGATACATTTTTGCACAAGATATTCAGATCCATTTTGGTTTTACCTTTGGAGACTTGCCACGAGTTGGTTGGCTCAAATTAGACTTGCCATTTTTTCTGAGCATCTGCCATGACTGCTCTCTCTTCATTAAAAGTTGCATTCTTGCACAGAAAACAAGCTTTGGAGACTGAAGCAGACTTTAGTTCAGGCCTCGAAGGAGCAAGGATCAAAACCAGGCTTTTCTTTTGAACCGCAGTCGTGTTCAGCCTGCCCATGGTTGCATGTGGACGGTTCATTTCTCCATTACATTGCTGTTGTGTTTCTTTATGGAACAGAGCTATCTCTTATGTATTGCAGGAGAAATGAGGCATTGTACCCATACATTGGATAGAAGTGTTGAATGTGTTTTTGGATTGTTGTATATAAAAAAAGATATAATAATAGTTTAGTGTAAATATAAATATAAATTACTAATGGAAGTACTGTAACATACCTATGTCGTAGATTCATTTTCAGTTACCTAAGTATAACAACCATGAGGTAATCAAAGTATTATGAAATTTAATGCTTTTTATTTAAGTGATGTATTTTTTCTTTCAATCACAATCTTAAAGGAGCCAGAACACTCTAATGTTTATCAGAGAGGAGCAGGACGCTTGCAGAGAAGGGCAGGGCTCATACAAAACCAGGTATGACTTTAACAAGGTGCAAAAATGCAAAATGGGAAGGTCAGGATCAGACCTAGATGTAACTTTCTTTTGTAGAAGTAGTTCCATAAGGTTTCTTTGTCTCATGCGTCCTGTCTCCATTTTTTGTCACGTCCTGTTGTAAATGTCGCCTGGTGATCACAAACTGTAATGGCCTTATCTGTTTTGTGTTTTTTTTTTGTTGTTCATGCATGTATATCTCACACTTCTCATGCTCCATCTCCATCTCTCCACATGTGTGTAGAAACATAGCAAAGCAGACATTCCTAGAGAGTTTACAGGACAACCTCATTGAAATGGACATTCTGGCATCAGCGCGCCATGATGCCCCCCCGTACAGCGACGGGTATGTTGCATGTTTGTTACCTGCCTAACTCAATCTGCTTTGCCATGAACACTAGAAAAATGCTTGCATGATGTTTCCATCAAATGATTATGTCATGCTTTTTCTAATCACGTGTTGTTTAACCTTTGTTTTTCTTTTTCAATACAAACTAACAATTTGCAAATTAGTCACACAGTGGGTTCTTCTTGTTAACTGCTCTGTATTAAATTAAGAGATGTGTGTGTACATTGTAGGGCTGCATAATATTAGGGAAAACATGCAATCAGCAATATGTTGAGTATTGCAATTAACAAACAATAACGTCAAAATCTATTTTTGACGTATAGCCTTTAAGGCACAAACAGGAGACCTCTCAAAACTATACCAGCAGAAAAACAAGACTAAACCAGTACCAAACCAATATGAAACTGACAAATTGAGACTAAATCAAATGACTATTATACAGATATCTTCAGATGGAAGTCATTATTGTGATACATTGAATCTCCTTTTTTTGCATATATTTACAATGACGTTAACTTTCCAATATATTGTTCAATGACATTGCATGTATATTATATAATAAATGCATATAATATTCAATCACCTTCATGCCACTATCACACTGGCACCTCTTGTAAAACAGTCAGTGCAGCTGTTCCTGACTGATCATACAGCACTTGGGGCAGTACCACACACCACACTGTCATAGTCCGCCATGTTTTCAAGGGCGAATGAGCTGCAGCCTGTATATCTTCTCTGCACAGCCTTGGAGTTGACACACAGTTACTACAACTAACCACGCTGGCATGAATACATAAACAACAGTCAGCTAGGCTCAGTGGTCTTTTGAGTCAGATTCAATATTGATCTTTGTAGGGTCTAAGAAAACCCACAAAGCTGTGTTAAATAATGCAGCCCCAATGCAACTATTGTCTCCCTATTCGAGGTTAGATTTGAATTTGGATTTTTACATTTAAACATGTAGCATAATGCTAGACAAACTAAATAACATTCTTCAGTATTGGGGAAGCAGGAAGAGATGGTAATGGCAGATGGTAATATGTATGCAATGTATTGTAATTGTATACTAATAGGTATTTACTATATTAGACAGTGACTACAATGACTACAAAACAAAATCTATTGAATTTTGATCTGTTCTGCTGTTCATATTATACAATTTTAATAGAACATTTTAGGATGATATTAGCCTTTATACCAGTGAACAATATTTATTTATCATTACTGAAATTAATTTAACATATAACTGTTTTTTTTTTTCTTATAGGCACTTCCTGTTCAAGCCAGGTGGAACATCACCAATGTATTGCACAACTTCACCGGGATACCCTTTGACCTCCAACACCGTGTACTCGCCTCCGCCTCGACCTCTGCCCAGAAACACATTCTCGCGGCCTGCCTTCAGCCTGAAGAAGCCCTATAAGCACTGCAACTGGAAATGTGCTGCTCTCAGTGCCATCCTCATCTCAGTAACACTGCTCTTCCTCTTGGCCTACTTCATCGGTAAGCCTAGTAAAAACTATCGCACTCATTTGCATTAGTATTTTTATTGCAATATTGAACAACACATTGTCCATATACTGTAACAAGAAACATATTTCGACCTGTGAGTCCAGAGCCTTATATTTCCTCTAAAAGTGATATGTTAGGATTCTATATACTTATTATTTATTGCATGTTTTCATATTATCAGACAGCCCTTATCTCTTTACCTACCTGCCCCCTGTCTCACCCTTTTAGTAGCTGCAGACCCAGGAAGCAGTGCATGGACCATTTCTTTCACCATTTCAATAGTGTTTAACATGAACTCTGCACCTTATATGTGCCTGCTCATATAGGGACTCAGAGATTGACTCCTCGCCCACACACCTCATCTGAAATAACATTATCGTTCTTAGATTGGGTTGACTGGATCTGCAGAGATGGGTTTGCCGCTTTCTTGCTTCTTGTGAATAGGTCAGATATGGAATGGATTAAAAAGACATCATCACACAAGAGAGCACTGCACATGTAGAATATTCATTTTTCGGATATAAAGGATTCCCTAAACAGCACAGCCAGGTCCCAGCTGGCCAGTGATGATGAGCTATGATAGTATCTGGGCAATGCCATTAAATTAGTTCTGCTCTTTTTGACTGTTGCTATTTCCCAAGAGAATGATATTCAAATTTGATAATGCACCGTTTTGTTTACCTAGGAGGTCTTCAAACATGACAGTTTACAATTTATTTTACATGCAAACAGCTGTGCAGTGATAAAAACAGCTTAACAACTCAAACAACTTTAGATTATTATATCGGCAAAACAACAATATTATGGAATCACGTTGGTCCGTGTCTGCAGAGCGTGATAACTAGGATTGATTTTGGTACTTCTACGATGATTATTAATTAATTAATGAATTAATGCCCAAATAGACCCTTCCCACGTTTGTCATGGTTTGAGGGCGGGGCCTCTTAATTGCTCGTTAACAATATAAAAACCCTTAGAAATCACACAATGTCTGATTAAGGTGCCCGTTGGTGCCATAGCAGTTGCGATAAACGTATGGGGGCCTTGCAGTCGGGGACGACAGCGTAGTCCTAGTTTGTTCTGTACCTTCTCAAGAACAGTTTAAGTGTAACATTTACTGGCAGGTGTTGTAGTGGTCAAAATATTTTTAATGCTTATGTATGTCCTCTCCATGATAACGTGGGTTTCTCCTGGTACCCCAGTTTCCTCTCACTGTTCTTGGACAGTCCTTGGACATTGGTCCTAATGAATAAATATGGGAATGAATGGTTATGTGTATGTCTCTGTGTCAGCCTTGCGACTAACTAGCCATTGTCAAGGGTTTTCCGCCTAAGGCCCATAGTTGCCTGAATTGGATTTAGTTGGAGAAGATTTGAAGTTTTATGTCTGTTCTTTGTGACCAGGTCAATCTCTATGTGGCCCCAGCCGCTTGATAGCTCTTCATCAAATCGAGCAATTACTTTCCTGCAAAACTCAGAAGATCTTCCAGTGCAGCAGGAGCAAACATGCTCAAGACTCAACCTCACCCTATGATCGCAGTTTCCAATCAAGAACAAGGGCCGTATTTTAATTAAAAGCTGATGAGAAAATATATTTAATTCCAAGTGCTATTAATTATTGAAGTCTATAATTGGTGACTCTGGGTGAGATGGCTAATGAACCCAATCATGGCTCATGACAGATGTTAGCGACGGGGCTGCGTTTTGTCAGGGATTTAGAAAATGTTGAAAAGGTTAAGGTTTTTTTTGTTTTGTTTTTTATTTTAAGATTTTGACTATCATACAAGGACAAACTGATGCATATTGGTTATAGCTAAATTATGTACTGCATCCTGTTTCTAAATTTGCATTGGGATTCTTAATTTCATGTCTGATATAAATTATAAATTAAAAATATGCTTTTTTTAAATTATTTTATTTAATTTTATTTGAATTGATCCATCGACACAAAATACTGAAATAACAACTGATTAAGTTTAATTTACCATTTTCTGTAAATACATTTGTAAGAAATGTTTGAATACAGGCCCATACAATACAAAAATCTTGCCAAAGTACAAACCCACAACAGACACAACATCAGTCAGCTTCTGTAAAGTATTTTTGTTATTTTATTTTTTCAAACATACATTGTACACTCAGAGATGGCAGCTAAATGTTAAGATGCCCTAGATTTAAATCCCCATTTGATATTCCCGTCAGCGCTTGAGTGATGCTGTTTTGTCGGAGAGCACAGCGATTTTCCAGGAGAGTGCAAATTAAAATGGTCCTCTACATAATATTGCTGTAAGAGGTGATTTATGCGCAGAAGTGCCACAGAAAGAGCTGTAAATGTAGTTAGGTGAGAAATGATCAACGGATAGCTACCGCCTTTAACACTTCATTGTTCAAGTGTTTTTAAAGAGATTAATTGGCTGGCCATAGCAATTTTGGGTCATGGCCTACTGTGGGCTTTTTGGGGAAATGGAATATGATTTATGACCACCTATGTTTAAGGGGGTTGCTTAATATTGAGGGTAAAAACTGCAGTTATTCTTGAAGTGTGCATTCGATTGCTGTGGCAGTAGCTCATTCACTAATGGGAAGATTGGTGGTTCGAACCTCACTCACAACCAGTTTATCCTGCTGTTGTGTCTTTGGGTTGTGGGTATGATTGTAAACAAAAATAATCTTATTTTATTGGAAAACCACTGTCTACATCACAGTATAGAAGCCCTAGGAATCCTGGCAAGTTACCCTTAGCAATAAGCAATAGACTGTCTCATATTGGCCAAGAAGTCTCCTACTACACTACCTCTGTTCCCTAATTGGCACATAGCGTGACCCAACTTCCTGCCAAGTGTCCTAACGAAAGGAGGGCACAACATACGGTCACGGACAAAATGGGCATTGGTTGTAAGTGCTCTACTCTTGACAGGTCAGTGGCATCGGTGGAACTCAGACACAGCTTGTCTATGCCAGTGGCCACCTCATTAGTTGTTATTCCTACAAGCTGTCTTCGTTTTCAGCTCATTTTAGCAGTGTCATTGGTTGCACCGTGTTTGCAAAAGTTTGAGGAGCAAGAAAACAACCAAATTGTGAAGGCTTCTTGGCTGGCCCGACTCCAGCTCTCTGCATATGACAGATACCAAGAAGGGGCTTGAGTACATCTTTGGGGACAGGATAGAAGGGGCTCTCTAACATTTTCCATTAGAAGCTCAAGGGACGGATGGGATGAGGAACAGGGCGCACAAAGACGTGATTATAGGACACTTGAAACGGCATTACCGCCTGGTGACTTTGCAGTGGTCCAGCCAGAAACATATACTGACTGATTTTCTCCATTTCAACAGTCAGTTTTAAACCACAAATCAAACATAATGGCTTTCTCAAACTTACAAAAAGACAAACAAAGGCATTCGTCTGCTCATGTCATTGACAAAGTGACATCAAAGGGGACTGACTGGACATTTTTCTGATTAAAAAGTTGTTGCTTATCAGTGCCTTTCAATCACCTTCAAACCTGTAATAAAACAGATATATTTGTCCTATCAGAGCATTAAATAAGCTTATTTGTGACCAGCAAATATATATATACTAGTCACAAAACTTTCGGGTGAAATGCTTCAAAACACTTTTTAAATGACTATTATCTGATTCTTGAATTTCATGATCTACTGTAACAGCACTGTGGCATGAACATTTTTGGTTTTTCACAAATTTCACCCAGAAGTCAAATAACCCTAACTTTTTGTGGCTAGTACTGGTTATACATTTAGTCTTGATTTTGTTTTCAATTTAGCCTTGATTTAAGCCTGGTTAAGTTCTGGTTTAGACTTTGTTAAGCTTGGGTTTAGCCCTGGTTTATTCTGTAATATGTTTTGATTCACTTCCAGTTTTCATCAGTTTTCAATCAGTATTTTACAGACTGCTGAAATTTAAATTCATTCAAACTATCCATGTGAAAAATGGTGTCCAAAGCCTGCCACCACATTGTTAATCCACATTGCATGTTTTTCTGACATTGTCAGCCCTTTAGCCAGTCATTTTACATGTATATGCCCTACTAGCCTTGATTTGATATGCCACTTGTCTTATTCATGTGGCATATTCAGCCAATTTGAAGCTGCTAACATGGCCTCTGCAGGAACACTCCATACTTGAGGAATCAGCATTGAATTTAAAATAGAAGGATTTATTATGATGGCCTTGGCTCGCTGCAGCACATTATTGTCTCAGGTTTGATTTTGATATTAATTAAGCACATTTTGAATGGTTAATTGAGGTAGTTTAAGACGACATCTTTGAAATGTATGAAGATTTATGCTGCAATTTAAAGAAATATATTAGGCCCGAATCATTAAAAGTGAAGGGAACATTTGATAGAGCAGGAAAGTCTTTTTTTTTTTTGCTCTGCTGGCAAAGCAAATTAATGGTCCAAGTGTCTTTAGAGCTTAACTTTGATGGAACCTAAAAATATCCTTTGCACAAATGAGACTGGAGATGTGTAATTTGTGTACGACTAACTAAAAAAGAAAAGTTGCAATTTAAAATGTTTGTGTATTTTCTGATGTCCTTTTGTGAACGAAGGCTTAACTGGTGAGATTGAATCTTGTTAAAAGACAAAATAGGGAAGGGCGATGTGACCCAAAAAATATATAGCAAATATTTTTCTTCTTTTTCAGTGTGTTCAGGAGTAGCATTTATTCAGAGTGGATGCTTTATGGTTTTAAATGCATTATAGCAACCTGCAAACATATTGATGTTGCAACAGACTGTCCAAAAACATTATTAAATGTATTTTAAAAAGGAAAAATATCATCTGTTCTGAAATATTGAAACAAAAAGTTACATAAAAATTGGAAGTTGTGTTATAAACCTTTATATCTTTTATTTACTTGTATAATTGTATATGGAAAGTGCATGAGAACAAATAAAACATTGCCCAGCACATTTTCTACGTAATGACGCTGTAACTTTAACCAAGCCTATTACATTTTAACCTTATTGAATCATCTGTCTTTTTACTCCTTCTAATTGAATTGCTTTGGTATTCACTTGAGAAGCTTAAGAGAAGCAACAACAACAAACCAATAAAAAAGCTCTATTGAGTTTCTGGGCCTTTTCTGCTGACTGTTGACTTCCAAGGTGGCTTTTGCCTTGCTAAGCTCAACTTGTCCATTCTCTTATTGGTGATCTGTCATGGTCAGCCCCTCCCCCTTCTTCTCTGTCCTGCTGCACTCCGGTGCAATTGTTCCAGGGGACATTTCTTTTGTTGACCTTGTAAAAATCAGCATGTTTTGGCCACATAGAAACTCCCCTAGTGTGTCTCCCTGGTAATTTCCTCCCAGCTTTGTCCTCTAGTACTACTGCACAGGAGTGGTAAGGTAATGTGGTTGGAGACGTGACAAGGCACTGGGGATAGTCGGTGCCACTATAGCCCATGTGTGTTGAGACAGATGTTGTCCTCTGAGGTCAGCTTCACATTCATCACAGGATTGCACTAATCAGCACTTTTAAAACATGCCATTAACCATTAAACTAAGCATTGTTCTTCATTCAGGAGAGTGCCTACCTGTTTCTCCAGCTTATCCTACTTTCATGTTAACTAGGGGTGGGCAATATGTCGATAAAAGATTGAATCGTGATATAAAGATATGACAATCTGCTAAACTGGAAAGATCATTGAATGGCGATCATGTGCATTGATTTATGCTCTACTCTATGCCGCAATTTTTACTGTAACAATGCCAGTGTTCATAATAATAAAAAAGGGAGTATTTCGATGAACATGAATTTGTAGTTAATAAATATTCTTCTGTGACAAAACATTTTAAGTTAACTAGAGTCTTGATAAAATCAAAATTGTGATCTTGATCATACCATATCACCCACCCCTAATGTTAACACTAGTAAATTGGATATATGTAACTTACTTGACTTATATCAAGTGATGATATATGGAGAGTGCAATTCAAGTATTATAAGTGTTATTATTATCCAGTAGCGTATCTTCAGTCCTAGTTGATTGTTTTATTCTTTGTTCTTTCAGCCATGCATCTTTTCGGGTTAAACTGGCACCTGCAGCCGATGCAGAGACAGATGTACCAGCTTTCAGAAGACAATACAAGTGGCCTACCCTTCCCCACGGACCTGAGCCTAGCACCACAAGGCAACACAGGCCTGGAGATAAAAGCAAAAGATGATAGTAAGTGACTTTTTATTTGAAACATATTTCGTATATTAATATACATATTAATACATTTGAGTTATAGATAATAGATAGTGGGTCAGGTGGTAGAGTAAGCCTTCTAATCAGAATGGCTTCTTCTGGGCAACCCACCTTGCATGGATTTTGATTAGTGTCTAGAAAATGGCTCTATGAATCTGATGCATCATTATTCTTATCATTATTTTGCTAGTTTTAAATTTACTGGTGACATTTCAAGTCTCAAGTGCCTATGGTATTTCCATTGTGGAGTATGTTTGGTCGCCTCTACAGCATGCAAAGGGATCTGCATTGTAATCCCATAAAAGTTGTTGTAAGTGGGAAAGTGTTATTTGTTCCTGGAGGGAGAAAATGGGACAGCTTAAGGGACTGAGTATCCAGGGGCTGCTCGCGGATTAGTGGATGTGATTCTTTCATCTCTGAGTCTTGGCAGCCAGAAGAAACCATGTGCTCCCCCACGGTACCAGCTGACCGACTCCAAGAAAGTTTGCTGCACCATTCGCGAACAAATGCGCTCCGATTTAGCCTTGTGATTTGCCACTGGCACACTACAAAAGGGGAGAAAATGGAAGTATTACCATATAGATGAATCCAGGAGTTGTCTTTTCCATTTACCAGACAGCCCAAAAGTGTGTTTAGCGAACAACAAGCATGAGCACAGCTGAGCTTAGTAGTGCATCCATAGCAGGCGGGCTTTTGCTGAGAGAAAATCAATAGCCACAGATTTCTAAATAGGTTTCCTCACGCTGTCACGTCAGAAGCTATTATGAGTTATCGAAATGTTATAACAGTGTTGCATATAAAGCTCACAAAACAATCTCAATTTATATGAAGCTCAATGTATTAGAACTCTACATTTTCACTAATGCTCTCTATAAATACATAAATTCAATAATTAGCTTGGAAATGCAGTATATTACCTTACTATGCAGTGTATACCATTGATTCGGAAGGCCTTAGTGTCCCCCTCATCTAATGTAAAACTAAACTGAATTGATATTCAAATTATGAAAATGTAAATGATCAAATAGAAAATCACGTGGTACCAATTTTGAAATAGAAAGAGAATAACAATAGTAGCGTCCACTGAACTCACCAAACAGTACGATTGAATACTAGTTTGTAGATGCTGCAGTTAGGTAATGTAGGTAAAGTAGTAGGTAAATAAACACAAGAGTACATTGTCTGGTCTTGCTAATCTAAAAGGTAAAATAATCTGAACTAAACTGGTGGTACTTAATAAATTCTTGCCCCCATAAACCTCATCTAAATATGTGGTTATTAATAGTCATTCAGTTCATAACCAGTTCTCAGCAATTTTGTTTATTTATACTATATACTGTATAGCATAGGGCCTTTATTTTTCAGTAAAAATAACATGATAAAAACACATAAATATGACTTTGGCCAAGTTTAAGTTATCGTTTTTTATCCAGCAGCCGGTCTAGACTTTGTGGCAGTGGGCACAGGGGTCATTCATTATGTTTTTCTGCTGCCTGTCAGCGATGTGATTGACTATCTGTGATATGTTCAGACTATCATGCTTCAGCAGACTCACTCCACACACACTAGATTAATGGTGTGATCTCTTTGACCGATTTACTCTGTGTGCAATGCAGGCAAATTGGACAGCTTGTTCCCAGATGACAGCTCTATAGATATGGGTGAGATTGACGTGGGGCGCAAGGTCGCACAGCAGATCCCTCCTGGTATCTTCTGGAGGTCCCAAGTCTTCATTGATCATCCCATGTACCTGAAGTTCAACGTGTCCTTAAGCAAAGATGCCTTAGTTGGAATTTATGGAAGAAGAGGACTACCTCCATCACACACACAGGTGGAGACACTTTTTATTTTTGAAAATGTGAAGCCAATTGACTGTTTTCTGGTCTGTTCGTATTGTTGTTATTGATTTTATAGTCTACCTAAAACTATTACCTAGTTACAAAGATGTTATTAACTTTTGCACAAACCAGCTCATAAATCTTTCAATGAATCATCTTTAATCTTTTTTGTGATGTTGGGTAAATATATTTTTTAAAGAGCCCATGGTTGCAGAGACTGAAAACTAGAACAGAACTTTCTGTGTTGTGGCAGATTATTGTAGCATTCTCTTGCTCATGGTAATGAATGACTAAACACACTAACTGGTGTTCATTAGGGCTCCTTTAATATGAAACAAACAGCTGCAGATGTTGTTTGGTAAACAGCAACTTTTAATTTTCGCTCTGCTCTTTCTTTTTCACTTTTAAACAAGATTTTCACATAAGTTATGTGGTCTATGAAATTATGAGTGCTCACCCGAGCACCATGTGCCAAGACTTACTCCAGCTCCTCTGGAATGATGAGTTATTCATGCAGACCAAATGATGCAGCTATAAAGAGGCTGAAAGCACTCCAGTCTTGTGTGTCACTCTTAATAGTGTGTCAGACCGTCTCACTCTGTGTGTCTGTCTCTCTGCATCTGTCTGTGTATTTCTGACTTTCTGTCTGTGTCCGTGTGTCTGCAGTTTGACTTTGTGGAGCTCTTGGATGGGCGGCGGCTCTTGGTTCAGGACTTCCATGGCCTAGAGGGTCCTGTGGCCCTGCAGAGGAGTCTGGTTCCCATTACCACACACGACACAGGGTTTATCCAGTATTTGGACACAGGCATCTGGCACCTGGCCATCTACAACGATGGAAAAGAAACTGAAACTGTCTCCTTCCTCACCACTGCTATAGGTGAGTGCCCTGGGCGTGAAACCTGTAATAGTAATCCACATAATCCCTATAACACCAGGCAGCAGCACTTTACACCAAACAGTCCTGACTTGTAATATGACTCACACACCGTTTTGGGCACATTTCAAAAACTAAGAAAAGAGTGGGTTAATCAAGGTGAAGTTGAATATTACAAAAATCAGGACATCAGTGCTATCCTGCCATGCCCCTGAGTAGGGCATTGAGAGATCATAATATCCTCATTAGCCTGAGTGTCTTCAGAGCAAATCAGGGGTCCGGCTTTTGGGATCCATTTGCATACAATTCAAAGGATGATTGTACCCTCCTGCTAGTGCCTTTTTTGATCACGATTTGCTCCAATTTCCATCTGTTTTCCATATATCAAAGTGGGGGGGGGGTACTTCTTGTCCCTGACAGATCTCAGCATGGCATATGTCCGTGCTTCAAACTTGTGTCCTTGTTAATAGACAATGATTTCATTTTGTTCTCTATGTTCTCCCTTAAATGTCTTTGATTAGCACGGCTGTATTAGTCGAGGTGTGAGAGGGCCCGAGGTGTGGACTTTCACAGTGAGGACAGCTGGGATCTGTTCTCACATGCTTTTTAATTAAAAGCTCCTGGGCCAGAGTCCATCTGTGACAGGGCTGTGCCAGGCATCAGATCGATGAGGACCAACGTTACAGTGATAGGAGACAGACAGGAGATGCACTATGGCCCCTGCTGCGCCAACAACAGCTGTAATCTAATACTTAATATACAATATGACACGAGGCGAGGGGAGCGAGGCCAGAGCGTATTTCCGACGTGGTGCGGATGGAGACCTCATGTGGTTTGAAGCACTTGAAGATAAAGTGTTGTGTGCAGTATGCGGGTTGGGGGTGAGGATAAGGCTGGGCAGTGTTAGTCAGAGCATCCTGCCTCTGTTCATTTGTATCGGAGCTGATCTGCCAACAGGAGCTCAGAGGGAGGCACAGGGGCCCTCTCGAAAATGGGTCAGCGGTTAAGTGCCCTTCAGCAGAAATTGAATCTCACCAACTGCCTGAATTGTATTGAGCCATGGAGAGATGGGGATGACCTTCAAATAGAACAGTCCAGGTATAAGAGTTTATGTATGGGGGTGATTTCCATAAAAGCTACACTAAGAGTCTAGAGGCACAATGATAGATATATAATATATAGCTAAGATAAGAAAACCGCTATTATGTCCCACAATGGGGAAATAGCACAAAATAGATAGAATGTATTCATTCATTTGTAGTGGTTTAAAATATATATATGAATTTGATAATTGTACAATAGGTCTGTACATTTACATGATGCTTTATATATATTTACTTTTCATTTGGGAATTGCTTTTACTTCACAATAACAAAGTCCACCTTCCTGTCCGTCTTTTATTTTGTTCCTGATTTTTAACACGGCCCCTTTATTTTTTATCCAACCTCATTACTTAGCTGTAGCTCCATTGCAATATATCCCACTGTTTGTATGACAGTTCCCTCGACCTCAAAGCCATTTGTCCCCGCTGCAGCCTGGTGCCAGACATGTTTCAACCCAGAGACGGCTTTATGTGAAGCACAGTGTCTTTTCCTATAACAGACCTCATTCTGTAGCACTCTCTGTACACAAGCGGCCATCATTCATAGGTATACCTAGCATCCTCCGAGAGCACGCCAACCAAGGCACTGATTAAAAATGCCCACTGCATGCTACTGCTGTCCTCACCAACTGGAGAGACTTGCACAATAGTTAGCTCCCCTGATATGAAGGGTAATGAATTTCAATGAAGCTGCTGGAATCCATGATTTATGCGTTGGCCTATGTCGAGTGTGTGGCTAAGAGATATTCATGGCCTCCCTTCCCCGGCTCTCAGTGGAAACACAGGCAATAGATGTTGAGGAGCTGCAGACTACCAAGCGTGTCAGCTTTAAGAAATAGTACTGCTGTTTTCAAGCCACTCTCATTAAAAATGCTTGAGTTTCATAGTGGGTTCTTTACCAAAAATCTGACTACATAGTTAGGTTTTATATGTTCAGTCGTTCAGGGGAATCACAATGCTGTTTCTGCTCTTTCCAATTGGCCAACCTGCAATAAGGTGAAATACTATTAAAATGTAGCACAAAATACACATACCTACACCAAACATCATAATAACACATTACATACATACAATATCTCAATGCTTTATTTTGATGTTATACATGAACCGAGACGTCAACACCACAAGTCTCATGTTTATTGTACTATCAGAAGGAATTCTATCATACAAGCATGCACACCTGTTTTTCTAGATACAGTATTATATGCACATACTGCAACCTCTCTACCTCTGAGCCCTGTACTGCTAGAAGTTACTCACCACATCAGGACCAAAATGCTGATTTACCTCCACCATGCCCGAGGACAGACTCTGCTGCCTCCTCCCTGCTCTAACCCGTCATGCTAAAGCTAGGCCTGAAGCACTGAGACATCAACAACAGTGTGTTTCTTCGACTCTGCCCCCTCTCCATCTCCATATATTTGACTTGTATCTTCAGTAAGGGCTGGTCTAGAAACTGATACATACCAAATGAAACCAGTACTTTTTTCTAAGATATACACATTTTCCATATATATGTGGGTTTTGTAATACAATGTCCACTTTCTACATGTCACCTTTGTGTTCATTTATCTTACATTTTGACTGTTTTATTTGATGTTTTGTATTTGTTTCCATAGACAACAAAAACACATTTTGCAATTTGATCACAACTACAGTATAATATACTATATACAGTATAGTATACATTTGTATTTATTTATTCATGTACACCATAATTTCATAAGCATAAAAAGAATAAATGTGTTACCACTAAATACACTTAAAGAGAATACAAACCCATATACCATTGTACTGTGATATTTAAAAAAATGTTTCTTGTTTATTTGATTGGTACTGATACAAAAAGCATAGATCATTGTATCAAAATAATCTAATGCCTGTATCACAGTGTTTATAGCGACGGCTAATTCACAACACCTGTCCCTAGAAGGGCTTTTAACAGTTGGGTTAAATGAAAAGTTAACAGTAAATACAATAAAATGTCCAGAAACTAGTTAGTGCTAATTAGTTAGTGCCTTGTGGTATATATAAACATACACTCAAACCAACACATACAGTATACACACCTCACATCCACGTTTTATAAGACATGGTCAAACTGCTGTTGCTGTTTGAGCCTGGATTTTGTTAGTTTTTTGAAGATGGATAGTTTAGTTACAGTCTTTATGTTAGCATGAACAGATTGGTTCTACAAAATGGAACTTTACAGACTCCACATGTAGTGGCTCTCATTAATATGGAGGTTTACAGTTTCACAAATTTACAAAGTGGTTGAGGTGCCAGTCCAGTCAAACATTTACTTCATATGGCTGAAATTAAGTTACTTTAAATGTGTGCATATTGCTCAGCCCTGTCCTTAAGTGTTGTTGGACTCTCCCTTGTACTTGAGCTGCTGAATGTGACCGCTCACATTTCTAACCTTTTTTTGGAGAACAATAGATTCTTTGTTGAGTAAGTTTTGCCTCAGAGCTTTGTTGCCTCAAGGCGCTCACTGGACAAGACTGAGTATTTTTCAGCACCATTTCAGGTTTAATTTACCGCGTGTCATGTTTCAGAAATCGAGAGCCTCAAAAATCACTGGACACCCTTTTCTTGTACGAGCAGCAGAACAGGCTAGCTGAAATAATTATTTTGCCAATGTATCTGACTAGTTACTGGGATCGATGGAGGAAATGATGGGGAGGGCTTTGCTGATCACTTGTTTCCTGAAAAATGCCTTGTGTTTGGTCAGATTAGATTCACAAAAAAAAAACAAGAACAAATGACACTTGGTACAGTATATAAATAAATCGATAAATGTAATTATGCTTTTGCTCAACAACTAAGATTATAACAAAAAGACAAGCCTACTGCTGTTTCATGTGACGCTAATTTGATGCAGCAAAATCTACCTGCATATTACAATAGGATGACTATAAAGGCATCTCTCGCCGAAACATTTGGGGCGGCAGTGGTGCAGTGGGTAGGCGCTCGCCCTTCAACCAGAGGGTTGGTGGTTCAAGTCCCCATCCAAGCACAAGCTGTCGTTGGGCAAGACATTTAACCCACATTGCCTAGGAATGAATGTGGCCAGGTCGCCATTGTAAATGAGAATTGGTTCTCAATTTGCTTACCTGGTTAAATAAAAAAATTAAATAAAACATTGTATTTGTGTTTTTCTATTTAAACCTTTCAACATTATTAATACTCCAAAATGTTATCCAAACAGAAATATTGACATGATTGGAGCGTGTTTTACCACTGTTATTAAGAATCACAGTCTACCTTGGGAGAGATGAGTGGGAGGAATAGTGTTTTTTAGACTAGAGCATTACTCACGAAATGTCCTCCTTTCCCTTTTGTAGAATCTATTGACGACTGCCCCAGCAACTGCTTTGGAAACGGGGACTGCGTCGCTGGAACCTGCCACTGCTTTTTAGGGTTTAAAGGGCCTGACTGCGGGCGAGGTGAGTCACTTTGTAACTGTGCCTTGTTTGTGAGTTCAGATAGGCCAACTACAATGTTTCTGCCTCCGGTCTGCATGTGTTCTCTATGTCCCTGGGGGATACTCCGGCTTCCTTCCACCGCCTAAAGACATATATGTTGGGAGAATTGTTGTCTCTAAATTGCCTTGTGAATGTATGCGAGAGTGAAGGGCTATCTATCTGTTTGTGCATGGCTCTGTCTGGCACTATCCAGGATATACCCTGTCTAATGCCCATAGTTTTATTCCACACTCAAATTGATAGAAAACCAGACTCACACAACAGAAAGTCTTTGTTTACCATTAGAAAACCTCCCTGTCACATTGAGTTTTATTGCAATGGATTACCTTTGAATCCATGGTGAATCTATTGAAATGTGCTGTCTGCTCTTTTCACAGCCGCATGTCCGGTCCTATGTAGTGGCAATGGTCAATACCTTAAAGGTCGTTGCATGTGCCACAGCGGCTGGAAGGGCTCCGAATGTGACGTTCCCACCAACCAGTGCATTGACATCACATGCAGTGGCCATGGGACCTGTATTGTGGGGACTTGCATTTGCAACCCAGGCTACAAGGGGGAAAACTGTGAAGAAGGTGAGTTGTCTCAATAACTCCATTTAATGTATCCCAGACTTGTAAAATTGTCTCTAATATGGCCGCTATAAACATTATAACTTACTGTTGCTTGACATTTCAAAAACAACAATGAGAACAGCTATTAAGTTATTATGGCTTATGTTGCAGACTAACCCAGAGTAAAAGAAGGGTGTTCTCTGTAATACAGCTGCTATAACCTTTCATAATATGCATCTTTATCCTTTATAAATCATGTCAAAAAGGAAATCACACTAATGGAATCCATTTATTGTCTGAAAGCTCTGCCGTAAAGTCCAGTGTTGATCCATTTGGCGCCTTTAACATTCACGGCACTGCATAAGGTTCGACCATATAAGATTGAAAGAGCCATTGTGTTGTCAGTTCTTGAAGGCTCTCATTTCAAGATGAAAAATGGACCCGGGGAGTTTGATAAATGACCGTTTGTGACATCCATAGGCCCCCATTCTATTTTTGGGAAGAGTGTTGGCCATAAGGAGTGGAGGGGAATGTGTACCAGGACCCTTTAACATTTTTACCGTTCTTCTATCCGACCTTCAGTCGCCATGATTAATTGCCAGGAGAGAGTTTCTTGTCAGTTAGCCTTTGATCTTTGTGCCTTGTACCCAAACCATCTGCTAAAAGGCGAGAGATCCTGTTTGTCTTACCATAACGGCCTTTATACCCATTCACTTCGCAGTAAAGGGAAAGTGCCATGGTGTGGCCGGCTGCTCTTATAATGACCAGACTTTGCTTTTACTGGGTACCAATTTGCCATCTGTGTGAACTATGCACTTATTGAATAATACAAAGAACTATTTTATTTTGAATGTTCACACCCACACAACTCTTGTCACCTCCTACACAAAGTTGTTGTTGTTGCTGGACAACACATCATCAAGGGACGAGATGTGTTAAAACCAACCCTTAATATGATAAACTTTTATGTTTTTGATGTTGTTTTACCTTTTGTTCCATAGTTAATACTATTTAAATATGTGCAAGTTCAATCAATGCTGTCAAAAATAAAAAACTAGTCTGGTTACTGCCAAACCGTTTCTATTGTTTTTGGACTTTGTAGTATAGCGTCCATTTTTAAATAAACACACGTATTTTTAGCCTCTATTTATTACTGAATTATTATTAGGTCTAAAGTTTGTCGAGGAATTTTATTTGGACATGGTGTGAAGGTGCCAGCAGAAGCGTGGGCGGTACCTGTAGGTTGGCGCCATAAGGCCCAGTGTGAAAACAACCATTTAACTGGCTTCTTCATAAGCCACTTTTACAGAAATAGGCCCATTTGCAGTATGTTTTTCTCTCTTTGGCCATCTGCAGGTGTGGCCTTTAATGATCACGATGTGTTTAAATCTTTTTTTTTTTTTTTTAAAGCTTAGTCTTTGAAGTAAGCAGCAGGTGACATTTTTTTGTCTTTTTGAACCCTTTTAGTGGACTGCCTGGACCCGACATGCTCCGGCCGAGGGGTGTGTGTCCAAGGAGAGTGCCACTGCTTTGTTGGCTGGGGCGGGTCCGGATGTGAGAGCCCCAGGGCGTCCTGCATGGACCAGTGCTCTGGACACGGGGCCTTCCTGGCAGACACCGGAACCTGCACCTGCGATTCCAACTGGACCGGCCACGACTGCTCCACAGGTGAGAAGCTAAGAAACACATGGTACTGGTCACTGCTGTTGTAGATGAAGATAACAAAGTAAATGTATTCACAGACATTTTACATGAAGTTTATTTATACACTGATAATATGGGTGAATCAGAGTGACTAATGATTATTTCTGTGTTTTTAATTAAAATTATTGAAATAAAACTGTTTAAGGCTCTGCAAGCAAGCAAACATTTTATTGGTAATAGGGAAATTGCTTATAATATAAAGCAGCTCCAGATATTCTCATTAATGAACAGCTGGAGGTCCATAGCAGGCAATAAAACATGATTTATTATATCGGCGAAAACAGCGTGTCGCCGATATTATGGAATCACGTCGGTGCGCGTCCGCGTCCGCGTCCGCGTCCGCGTCCGCGTCCGCAGATCCTAGCTGTGAACGCGATAA